>JARQOC010000379.1:0-87201 GCA_033576535.1 Allobates femoralis
AGCTTCCTCCATCCTCACATAGTCCTCCATCCTCACAGCCTCCTCCTTCCTCACAGTCCCCGACCAAACTCAATCCTATAGTTACAGTACAATACTGAGTATACTGACATACTCCTTATGTCGGTCCCATTTAGTTATTGCACAATCTCCATGACCCATATACCCCAATCCAACCCGCTGGGAATAATACTCCTTCTCATCGGTCTATTGGCTCTAAACTTGAAAAACAAGGAATATGCTCTTGGGGAACCACACAGGTTGGTAGGTACAGCTAACAACAAGGGAATTAAAAACAAATGAAGTTTGATGCGGCAAGGTACTTCCTTCATAAACCACATTAATTATAGTGTTATCTCAGTAAACAACCCCTCTGATCGTATTCAATATTTAGTCCTCTCGGGTGCAGCGTTTCCAACTCAAAAATCCACCTCAGTTCTTTTGCCTTAAGCATGGCCACCCTGTCATCCCCTCTCCTGGGAGGTGGAACATCATCTATTACTCTATACCTCAATTGGTTCACAGAGTGGTTATGCTCCTTAAAATGCTTCGGGACTGGGAGATCAATCTTCCTGTTCTGATGGTACCCTTGTGTTTCCCAATCCTCTCCTTCACCTCCATTGTGGTCTCCCCCACATAGAGGAGGCCACTTGGACAGGAGATAAGGTAGATCACGTAACTGCTGTTACAGGTATATCTTAAGGCCACTTCACACACACAGATATCTGAGTCCAATTGTGGAGCCCCAAGGGACGTGGGGTACTCGGTACCGGACCGATCTGCTGCTGGGGGATGTCACTGGTGGCCTGGTCCGGACCGTGTCCCTAGGCTCAGCACAATAAAAGGGGAATATGTACAAGGGATATGTCACGGGTGACGCCACCCACTTGTTGCGGCCAGTAATGGGGGCCGCCGCTGCTGCAGAACCTCCGGGGGTGATGGAATGGCAGCGGGGATGGTATAGTTCTAGTGGGGAGAACTGTGTCCCCCGGGGCAGTAAGGAGTTAATGTCTGTTGTGTGTGAGGCTGTTGGAGCACACTTACTTTGCAGCTGCAAGGATCCCTCTTCCTGTGCTGGTGCTGACAGGCTGTAGCTCTGCAGGTTGAGATCTTCCTGGTGCAAGCCTGTATGGGAGAAAGGGTCTGCAGATGGAAGCAGGCAGGAGACAATGCAGGGTTTCCAAAGCTTTACTTAGTTCTTTCTTGCAAGCAGTTTACAGTCAGTTGCAGTTGGTACACAGTTACATTCTCCCTTTCCGGGTTCCCTTCTCCCCTGCAGCCAGGCTCCTCTCTCCTTGTGACCCCTCACACAGTCTTTAAGTGTGCCTTTCCGGGCTATTACTCTCTCTCTCCGTCTTACACGGGTGTATGCGGACGCTGAACAGTATGGCGGTGACTCGGGCTTCTGTGAGTCCTAGTGTGTCACTGAGCTGCCTGTTCTTTGGGTTAGGAACTCCAGCTTGAAACTAAAGCTCCCCGTCAGTGAATCTGGGGATACCGGGTGGATCGTCGGTCCCCTTCAGAGCTGACACTCTGCCTTTGCCCAGCCTGCAGTAGTCTGCAGCATTAAACTACCAGGCTCCTTCCTCTGTGTTCCTTCCAGTATATATGAGGGCTACTCCGCCTGCAGTTGGTTGCTTGAGCTGTAATTCTAGGGCCCCGGGTTACACCGTCCCTCTCGGCTCTCTCACACTCCTGGTGGTTTCAGCATCTTGGATGGGCTTTTCCCCCCCATCTGGCTCGCATTGGCTCAGTACGGGTCAGCGCTCCTCAGCTTAGGCTCTGCCAGGACGTATGGCTCTCTCCTGCTCAGCTTCAGCTCAACCTCCTGCTGTTCTGTAGCCTTTCTATCTCAGCTCACTCTGCTGCTCTTGGTCTTTGCATCTCAGCTACTTCAGCCTACTAACTTCCTTTACTCCTCCCCCTCTCTATATACTGTCAGTCACCTGACCTTCTGGTGTGCCCAACCCACTCCTCGTCCACCACTCCTCTGGTCTCATATAGTCTCCGACCTCAGAGCTGGATGTGAACCCTCTCTATACGTGGGGATGTGGGCTGTGAGGGTGTAGTGTTTACTATGTCCTAACTGCCTGGCTGCAGTACCCTTCTGTGGCCACCTGTACGCAGGGGCGCCACATTCTCCCGGAGTTAAACAGCGCGTCCGCGCGCGACTCGACATTGGTTACCCTGAAAACATTTTTATATTATCATAACAATAAACATTATGGATTCTTGGTTTCTTCCCTTCCGGGAGGCACGATTCTTGGAACGTTGCATTAACTATAAACATGAGTGCAGGGGTATTTATACTCATCATTACCCTCTTTTTTCTGTAAAAGACATTATAAGACATTGCTTCATATAAAAGTATAAAATCTCTTTTCTTTTCAAAAAGTGCTAAAACTTTCAAAAATTCTCAAAAGCAGCTTCAAAGTTCAAAATGCAGAGTTCGTGCATTACTTCGCATTTGCATCTGGTCTTAAAACCAAAGGGGAGCACACTATGGTGCTCAACTATATACAAAGGGAGTTCTTATCATGTCATTGTCTCTGATATTAAATGTTCTGGTAAAACATATAGGACATACAGGGGAATGCTAACATTCACTCAGGTAAGGTTGGGGGGATCAATAAGGAACAATGTACATTCACACTTACAAGTCTTCTTGCTTCATCTGTTCCTCCTCTGGTCTTGCTCCTACCAGCAACGGAACTGCTCTCCCTTTACCTCCATCGTCTTAGGCGCTGGGATCAGGGGCTCCGGCAGCTCCAGGAACCCTTCCGGCAGGGCTCCGAGCGGGTCGACTTCTCTCCATGCCTGGTTCACTATAGGCGGCGGGGTAGTCACATCAACTAGTATCGCTGTACGGCCTCCGGCCTCGCTTTCTGCACATCCGTGCTCCTCGACCCAGCCGGGTCGCTGCAACTGAGCTCTGAAGTCTGGGCGGCCGATGTCGATCTGGATCCGGGTTCGATTTGCTTCTTGAACCCGTGTCATCCTTGGGGGCAGCCGCCGCAATACAGCCCTCCGGGTATCTAGGACGCGGGGACGCTCTTCTCCACCTTCAGCCATCTCTCCTTGGTCACACGGGGTCTCTCCTCGGCCAGGTTCCTCCACTAAATCGTTCTGTGGGCCTTCCGGGATCACTCGTGGTCTTCCAGGTATAGCGCTCTTTGGTGCGTCCTCCGCTTCCGTCCTCGTGTCTCTGAATGGCGACTGCTTCTCTTCCGGTTGCTTGCTCCGCCCCCTCCCGATGACGATTTCCGTCTTCTCAGTTCGCGCCAGCTTTTTGGTAGGAGGGTCTAGGGGCGGCGGCTCTTCTTTGAGAGTGACAGCTGGCTCTCCCGGAGTTAAGGAGAGCCAGGGCGGGACCTTCTTTTCGCGCCTTGGACCGGTCCGGCCCACGATGGGAGGCTTAGGAACGCCCCCTCTGCACATGGCGCTAGTCCCTTGCGGCCGCCATTAGGGTCAGATTTTGGCGGGAAAAATCCAGAACACAGGATTTGGGCACACAAGGTCCAATTCTTTTGGACCGGGTAGATCCTGTTCGTGACGCCAGGTTGTGGAGCCCCAAGGGACGTGGGGTACTCGGTACCGGACCGATCTGCTGCTGGGGGATGTCACTGGTGGCCTGGTCCGGACCGTGTCCCTAGGCTCAGCACAATAAAAGGGGAATATGTACAAGGGATATGTCACGGGTGACGCCACCCACTTGTTGCGGCCAGTAATGGGGGCCGCCGCTGCTGCAGAACCTCCGGGGGTGATGGAATGGCAGCGGGGATGGTATAGTTCTAGTGGGGAGAACTGTGTCCCCCGGGGCAGTAAGGAGTTAATGTCTGTTGTGTGTGAGGCTGTTGGAGCACACTTACTTTGCAGCTGCAAGGATCCCTCTTCCTGTGCTGGTGCTGACAGGCTGTAGCTCTGCAGGTTGAGATCTTCCTGGTGCAAGCCTGTATGGGAGAAAGGGTCTGCAGATGGAAGCAGGCAGGAGACAATGCAGGGTTTCCAAAGCTTTACTTAGTTCTTTCTTGCAAGCAGTTTACAGTCAGTTGCAGTTGGTACACAGTTACATTCTCCCTTTCCGGGTTCCCTTCTCCCCTGCAGCCAGGCTCCTCTCTCCTTGTGACCCCTCACACAGTCTTTAAGTGTGCCTTTCCGGGCTATTACTCTCTCTCTCCGTCTTACACGGGTGTATGCGGACGCTGAACAGTATGGCGGTGACTCGGGCTTCTGTGAGTCCTAGTGTGTCACTGAGCTGCCTGTTCTTTGGGTTAGGAACTCCAGCTTGAAACTAAAGCTCCCCGTCAGTGAATCTGGGGATACCGGGTGGATCGTCGGTCCCCTTCAGAGCTGACACTCTGCCTTTGCCCAGCCTGCAGTAGTCTGCAGCATTAAACTACCAGGCTCCTTCCTCTGTGTTCCTTCCAGTATATATGAGGGCTACTCCGCCTGCAGTTGGTTGCTTGAGCTGTAATTCTAGGGCCCCGGGTTACACCGTCCCTCTCGGCTCTCTCACACTCCTGGTGGTTTCAGCATCTTGGATGGGCTTTTCCCCCCCATCTGGCTCGCATTGGCTCAGTACGGGTCAGCGCTCCTCAGCTTAGGCTCTGCCAGGACGTATGGCTCTCTCCTGCTCAGCTTCAGCTCAACCTCCTGCTGTTCTGTAGCCTTTCTATCTCAGCTCACTCTGCTGCTCTTGGTCTTTGCATCTCAGCTACTTCAGCCTACTAACTTCCTTTACTCCTCCCCCTCTCTATATACTGTCAGTCACCTGACCTTCTGGTGTGCCCAACCCACTCCTCGTCCACCACTCCTCTGGTCTCATATAGTCTCCGACCTCAGAGCTGGATGTGAACCCTCTCTATACGTGGGGATGTGGGCTGTGAGGGTGTAGTGTTTACTATGTCCTAACTGCCTGGCTGCAGTACCCTTCTGTGGCCACCTGTACGCAGGGGCGCCACACAATATCTGAACAGATCTCTGGTTGCAGTGAAATCATGGATACATTGCTCCATTTTGTGGCTGTGTACAACATGGAGCAATGTATCCATGATTTAACTGCAACCAGAGATCTGTTCAGATATTGGACTCAGATATCTGTGTGTGTGAAGTGGCCTTTTATTCTAATCTGGTACTTTTTACCAGATCTCGGATGGAAAAAAACTTGTCCTTTCAACATGTTGTTACAGTTAACACACCCTAGACAAGGGAAATTACCCAAACCTGGGTGACTCAATGTCCTCTGTAGTTCCTTCTTGGCACTCCTCACATCCGACATAACCAGCCTGTCTCTCAAGTTGTGGTTTCTTTTATATGAAAAAAGAGGCTGATTCTTGAATTGTACTACACCCTCAAATGTGGGAGCGCGATTAAGGAATATAACCCATCAAAATGTATTTGAATATGCATATGATGTATGATTTGGTTATTATTTGTATGGGAACCTATAGGTAGAGTTAGGTGTAATTTTAGAGTAGTACGGTCTCTGTATTAGATAGATTAGATGATGCACAATGTGATTGGTGTTTGTTTTGTTGGGAGGGGTTAAGCACTATTTAAGGGAACCATTTGTTATATGCTTGATAAAGACTACTTTGCTGGTCGAAACTTCGCTGCCGTGTATGACCACGGAATAAAGGAGAAACTTTTTTTCATCACCACCTTTGTCTGAGGCGCTGTCCTTCAAATATGGTATGTGTCTAATATCCGGATGTGGACTCTCTGGAGTGGATGGGCGCCCTGAGATGGGCTTATATGTGTGGCACCCTGCTCACGCAGGAAACCACAGACTTCTCTAATGCACAGCTGGGTTTCCACAGCAGGTACCTACTACATACAGCACCTTCCACCCCGACACAGTAGGGGGAGCACCACTTGCTGCCCTTAGGCAAGATCCCCTATAAATACTGCTGCTGTGGGCGGAGTTCGTCAGAGTGTGCAGACGCTAGGAGAGCTGCAAAGACGTCCTGGTGGTCGGTGCTGCGATTAGGCCCGAACCAGTGACCCGGAGTGGCCCTTCTACGTCCCGCAAGCCTAAGAGGGACTGAAGGCAAGGAGTTTAGGACAGAAAAGGAGCAAGGAACTTGAGGGAGTTCGTCCAAAGGGAACTACTGGATATTCGGGATCTGCACCTGTGGGATACTATAGGACCACAGAAAACCCCGTTGCACCATGGAGGCTTCGGCTACCTGGTTTCCTATGTGGGTCAAGAGAGGGAGCAAGACATGTGGAGCCCACTGGGACGGGGTACTCGGTACCGGACCGGGTTGCTGCTGGGGATGTCACGGAGGGCCTGGTCCGGACCGTGTCATGGCTTCCGCAAGTGAAAGGGAATATTTACAAGGGATAAATGTTTGTCGTGACGTCACCCACGGGTTGTGGTCAGGGTGGCCACCGCTGCTGTAGAACCTCCGGGGAAGATGTTTGGCAGCTTTAGATGGAACGTCTCTCCGCAGGTAGAGCCTGGCTCCCCGGGGCAGTGGTGAATAAAGTCTATGATGGATGTTATAGATGTGGCAGGAAAGAGATGATAGTGTAGACGGTGGCCGCCTGTGGGGGATAATTAGGACTTGGGTACAAGGATCACACACACTCACGTTTCTAAAGTTTTCCAAAGCTTTACTGTTGATGTTCTTTATAGAGAATTGTCCACAGAGTCTGTACCGGGGCCGGGTTGCTCCCACCCTGTCCGGGTCCTCAGCTTCCTCCTGCTGTGCTGTGTGTGTGGCCCTGCTGCTGCTTCTAGCTGAGCTGCTGGCACTGTCTCTCCTCACAGGTACCCCTTCGGCTAGGCAACTTGAGTCTTCCTTGTGCTTATGACCCCGCCGTGTTGCTTCGCTCAGGTACAGTGTCGATCTACAATCTCCACTATCCCCGTATTTACTGTGCTGTGTGTGTCAGTTACAGTTTCGGATCCGGTATTTGATCTGTGCGCTCCTCCTTCCCTCAGACCCTGGCTAGGCCTGGAATCGATGAGCGGACTGTAGAGAAGCCTGACACAGCTCCTTTACACTACAGTCTCTCTCAGTTCTCCCAGGAACTGGACTCTTCACAGTACTGCTACGTACTGAACTAACTACTTCCTCTTGACCTGGAGTATACAAGGGAGCTGGTTTAGCTCCCCCTCCTGGCCCAGAGGTGCTAGTGTCATGTCAGTGTTGTGTGGGGAGGGAACCCGTGTGATGTTACTGTGGCACATTAACCCTTGGGGTGCCACAGACACAGCAGGGCAAAGCTGCAGTGATCAGGAGAAGGTAACCCGGAGACCGCACAGGAGGACAGACAGCCACTACAGTCAGGAAGAGAGAGGAGGCAAGTCTGGCTGCAAGCAGGCTGTGCTTCAGACAATACTACAAAGCAGAGGAGGCCTTATACCCACTTGCTGTGGGGACCCACTGTGCAACATGTCCACCCATCAATGCCCTGGACAATTTTACCTGCTCAACATCAGTAAAAGGTAAAAGGGACTTTGCTGTGTGCGTGTATCCTTCTTTTCCACTCCCGTTATCCACCATAGACTGTTCAAACGCTCCTTATACAATCCCAGCTCCACTCCAAGCCTCCCCTTCTCACTATGCTGCCCCGGAGGCCCAGTCCTACCTGTGGAGGACTATACCATCCTAGCCGCAATACCATCTACCTCTGGCGGACTGTGGCCGTATGGGTGTGTGGGTGTATAGATGTATACGAATTTATAGGGGTTTACCCACCTGTTTAATCCAGATACAGGCCTGTCTATCAGTGCTATTGATTATATGTCTGCTCTGGATATAGATTTGATTTTTTGTGATTCCACTGATCATTATGTCATTTAGTGCATCCTGTACATTGCAGCCAGTCTTGATGTTAGCAGCTTGTCTGCTATTTTAATTGTTTTTAAATTTTTGTCATTGCACATGTATGTACTTGTTTTCTCTATGGATAATAAAATTATTGAGATATATTAATTGGCTTGATCCCGGTCCATTCTACACGCTATCTTTTCCTTCCCTTTGCATTGAAGCGTGGGATTTGGTGATCCTTCTTGTGCCGTACCTACCTACATGTCTATATCTGTTCCACTTAATGATATGGAAATTGATGTTTTGTCTAAAGGTTTATCTTTCTGTCCATCTAGTAAAATGAACTGGTTTGAGTTGGATAATGACCTATATAGGTTCTTTAGAAGGGTCAGACTTGCCTCATACTTCTCTGACAAGGAGAAGTTGGTAGGAGTGACCTAGGATGGTACATTGAGTCTCGGTGGCTTGGGTCTTTTTCAGAAGAGCGACTTTGAGCCTCCTGTCAAGGACCCAGCAGTCGAGACCTTTGTTAAACTTGTAAATAATGATGTCATGAAGCTGAGGAGAGAGAATTTGATAATTAAAAATCCTAATATATCTATTGATGAACTTAAGGCGATTGAATTTCTCAAACAAGATAAATCCATCACCATAAAGCCCGCCGATGAAGGCGGAGCTGTTGTGGTGATGGATACGGACAAGTATTTGCAGGACATTAGACGGCAGCTATCTGAAGTGGAGGTATATGAGAAACTTACCTTCAACCCTATTCAGAGGTTCCAAGAGGAACTTAGATGCATGATTGATGAGGCTCTAACAGATGGGGTGATTGACCAAAGTTTGGCTAATCACTTACTGCTCAAACATCCTGTGGTACCCATAATATATGTCTTACCTAAGATTCACAAAGACCTGGAAAACCCCCTCGGGAGACCAATAGTCTCCGGTAGGAGGTCTCTATGTAGTAGGGTGGCCATCTTTTTGGACCGTCTCCTGTGTAAGTATGCAGAGATGGCTCCCTCCTATACGAGAGATACTGGTGATTTAATTTCTTCTCTTGAGAACATATGGGTAGATGATGAGACATGATTGGTATCCTTCGACGTGGTGTCGCTATACACCTCTATCACACACAAGAGAGGTTTGGATGCCGTCGGTGTGACGCTCACAGCTTCTGACATGGCGCCAAGGTGTGCACGGTTCGCTCTGGGGCTGCTTGAGTTCATCCTCCAAAACCAGGGATGGTGTATGTACAGTCCGCGCTGCTTTGAAATAATCACTCCAAAGTCTTGAATGAAAGACCCCCTTTTTTCTTTATTTTCCACCTTATTTTCCAAAAAGGGGGGTCTTTCATTCAAGACTTTGGAGTGATTATTTCAAAGCAACGCGGACTGTACATACACCATCCCTGGATTTGGATATTCTTACACGTGCTACGTGGAGGTGGAGGTCCTGCGGCAGCTTTTTACACCACATGCGATTTAAACTAGTTGTGGGTGCACACAACTAGAAAAGGTGAGTGCACCTATTTGCGATCTGTATGCAAGATCCGTGCCATATTGATAGGGCACTATTGCGCCTCGTGTTGTCTCCTTCATCTCCTTTATGAGTTCATCCTCGGGAGGAATAATTTCCTCTTTGGGGATGACTACTACTTGCAGAGCCGCGGGACAGCCATGGGGTCCAATGTGGCCCCCACTTATGTCAACATCTACATAGCTGTCCTGGAGAGCAAGCATGTGTTTGCTTCACCTTTTTGGCGTCATGTCACGGGGTGGCGACGTTATATCGACGACATCTTTTTCATATGGAAAGGGAGAAGGAGGACTTGGACTCCTTTTTTACCTCTCTGAATAATATCTTTCCAGAATTGGAATTCACTATGGATTGCTCACAAGAGGGAATGCAGTTTTTGGATACTTTAGTCTATAAAAAATACAATAGGCTGGAGACAGACCTTTTCACAAAGAAAACTGACAGAAACAGCACACTGCTTTTCTCGAGTGAGCACCCCAGGAAGATGGTTGAGTTGTTGCCCTGGAAACAATTGCTCAGGGTGAGGAGGATTGTTTCAGATGAGGAGATGGTTGACATGAGATTGCAGGGCAAGTGCAATAGATTGCTTAAATGGGGAGTACAGGAGTACAAAAATAAAGTACTGGGAGAGAAACGTGAGACACTATTAATCCCTAAAGAGAGGAAAAAAGAGAATAACGGGATCCCACTAGTTACTAATTATAACAGCATAAGTGGGAGGTTGATGGGAATCATTCCGAAACACTGGCCCCTATTAGGTAGGACTCATGAGGGTGTAGTACAATTCAAGAATCAGCCTCTTTTTTCCTATAAAAGAAATCGCAACTTGAGAGACAGGCTGGTTATGTCGGATGTGGGGAGTGCCAAGAAGGTTCTACAGAGGACATTGAGTCGCCCAAGTTTGGGTAATTTCCCTTGTCTAGGGTGTGTTAACTGTAACAACATGTTGAAAGGACAAGTTTTTTTCTATCCGAGACCTGGTAAAAAGTACCAGATTAGAATAAGATATACCTGTAACAGCAGTTACGTGATCTACCTTATCTCCTGTCCATGTGGCCTCCTCTATGTGGGGGAGACCACAATGGAGGTGAAGGAGAGGATTGGGAAACACAAGAGTGCCATCAGAACGGAAAGATTGATCTCCCAGTCCCGAAGCATTTTAAGGAGAATAACCACTCTGTGAACCAGTTGAGGTATAGAGTTATAGATGATGTTCCACCTCCAAGGAGAGGGGGTGACAGGGTTGCCATGCTCAAGGCAAAAGAACTGAGGTAGATTTTTGAGTTGGAAACGCTGCACCCGAGAGGACTAAATATTGAATACGATCAGAGGGGTTGATTACTGAGATAACACTATAATTAATATGGTTTATGAAGGAAGTACCTTGCCGCCTCAAACTTCATTTGTTTTTAATTCCCTTGTTTTTAGTTGTACCTACCAACCTGTGTGGTTCCCCAAGAGCATATTCCTTGTTTTTTAAGTTTAGAGCCAATACACCGATGAGAAGGAGTATTAGTCCCAGCTGGTTGGATTGGGGTATATGGGTCATGGAGATTGTGCAATAACTAAATGGGTCCACTATAAGGAGTATGTCAGTATACTCAGTATTGTAACTGTAGGACTGAGTTAGTCGGGGATATAATGCATATTTGGTATAACCATATTGACTATGGGACTGTAGTGGTCCAGATATTTGGCGTTATATTTTCCCACATCTCTTTCCCCCTCTTCTATTTCCAGATGTAAGCATATCAGAAATATTGAGGATAAGAACATCTATGTAACAGTGTAATAATATTGATTAGGTGACTATACAAGAGGGGTAATATACTATTTTGATCCTGTTTAATGAGATGGAGGAGATGACCAATCATATGCATCTCAGTCTGTGATGGACAAGCTTTGACGCTGCAGCATTTTTCAAAGTTATGACACAATGATGCACAGTGATGACCATTTATGAGTATAATGTCTTTTATAGACACTATTATGATCAATCAAGCACTATCCTCACTATGATTTAGAAGAGAACTCACTGGAGCTCCATTTATATTAATGGGTATTGTTTTGCCCAATCGGGACATTTGGATTATGATAGACACTCTTATTGACCTATCACGTGCTCCCAGGAGGTGATGTAACTGTGTAGAGAGACTTTTAATCAATCACGCGGCATAAACTGTCATGGACATTGTGTTGGACCAATCGCGCGACAGTAACCATGATTGACACTCTTATTGGCCTATCGTGTGCCCCAAGGAAATGATGTAACCAACCACATGGTGTGGAGTGTAATGGACATTATGCTGGACCAATCGCACGTGCGCGACAGGAGCTGTGATGTATACTGAGCTGAAGCAATCCTACGGCTCCCGGAAATGATGTAATCGGGACATGCGTAATGCGGGGGTGACAGGATTGGCCAGCTCGTTGAGGAGGTGGTACAATCACTATGGTGATGTGAGATGCAGATATTATTGGCCTGACGTTATTTCATGTAAACATTGATGTTGGAGCGTGATGAAGGAATATAACTCATCAAAGGCATTTGAATATGCATATGATGTATGATTTGGTTATTATTTGTATGGGGAACCTATAGGTAGAGTTAGGTGTAATTTTAGAGCAGTACGGTCTCTGTATTAGATAGATTAGATGATGCACAATGTGATTGGTGTTTGTTTTGTTGGGAGGGGTTAAGCACTATTTAAGGGAACCATTTGTTATATGCTCTGAGCTTGATAAAGACCACTTTGCTGGTCGAAACGTCGCTGCCGTGTATGACCATGGAATAATGGAGAAACTTTTTTCATCACCACCTTTGTCTGAGGCGCTGTCCTTCAAATATGGTACTTCCCAGATGCTTCTTGGCTCCGGCCATTCCCTGATGACGGTTACCTTGTCTGGGTCTGGTGCCACCCCTTTCCAGCTGACTACATGACCTAGAAACTGAACCTTTGGCTTTAGTAGGTGGCATTTGGATCATTTTAGCATCAAGTGTTTCATAGGTTTTTGAGTACACTATGACATCATCTAGGAAGAGTAGTACAGTCTCAAAGTTTTGTGCCCCAGTCAGCACTCCATCAGCCTATGGAACTTTCCAGGTGCATTACATAGTCTGAAGGGCATACTGTTGAACTCGCACAATCCTATGGGTCGTAAAAGCAGTCTTCTCGCGGTCATCTTTTGCAACGGAGACCTGCCAGTACCCACTAGTGAGATCCAGGGTTGAAAAGTAATTAGCAGACTTCAATGCAGCTAGTGATTCCTTTATGCGGATAATGGGTAAGCACCTTTATGTGTTATGCGATTTATCTGCCTATAGTCTACACACATTCTCAAGCTGCCATCCTTCTTTTTGACCAGGACTAGTGGAGCTGCCCAGGAACTATCTCTTATAACCCCTGCGTCCTTCATGTCCTGCAACATTTCTTTGGCACGCTGATAATGTGCTGGTGGAATAGGCCTGTATCACTCTTTGATAGGTGGATGTGTACCTGTGGGTATATGATGATGTACCCCTTTAATCCCACCAAAATCAAGTGGATTCTTACTGAACACCTGTCCGAACTCCTGGACTAACCGATAGACACCATGCTTTTTATGTGCAGGAGTGGAGTCAGTTCCAACATGGAACTGCTGACACCAGTCCTCTAGCTGTCCCTTGGAGTTGTTGTCCTCCACCGAATCTGGTGGGGTCAAGGGTTCCACTGATTGTATTTTGTTACTGTGTGCAGTGCACAGCTTAGCAACGGTGGAATATCTGGGCCATACCACCAGCCCAGGGGGCACTTGGCCCCCTGCCACCTGGGCCAGTCCGCCCCTGCTTGTCCCCTTAGACCTATAGCGCTGCTCGGCACCAGATCATCATTTCCCTCTTTGGGGTACCACAAAAGGAATTGGGTCTGTTACCCATGCACTACCAATTAACCACCGGTCAGTTTTACCTGTTGTTGATGCAGGAGGGCTCTGATCTCTCTCTGAAGAACCTTCCGCTGCCTGGGTAAGAACAGCACTTCACCCAAGCAATTGCTAACAACATTTGTACCAAGAATTATGTAAGGATCTCGGTCATTAGGATTGTTTGCTACCATAATAAGCCCCTGGTCTTCTAGCTCCACCCTCCCCACTTTTATTGGCACCTCTCTGACCCCAACTATAGTAAGTGGTGCACCATTGGAAGCATAAATGGTGAGGTTTGGATCTGGTGGGTTAAGTTCATTACACAACCAGAATCTCTTATAAAGGATATGTGTCATGGTGGTAACTTGTGACCCGGTGTTCAACAAGGCAGGTGTTAAGATGCCATCTAGTATGATAGACAGGAATGGTCTTTGTCCAATGTAGGTACCATACTAGTCTGATGGGTCTGGTTGGTTTACTCCTGAGGTTTGGCTCCGGCCCCCGGGGGTTACACGTTTAAAGGGCAGTACCTTGCAATATGGCTGGTCTTTCTGTAGCAACAGAAGATGGGTTCTCCCGTAGAGCTGTAACGGTCGGTGGTCCCTCCCGCGAAGTGACGTGGTCTTCCCACCCTTCATCCACGGGATGTCCTCTGGGCTATGGGCAAGCTGGATCAATGGTAGTGGCTTAGGTTTAAGATTAGGCTTTGCTTGCAGCTGCAGGGCTTCCATGACTGTGGCTAGGTTTGTAACCAGCTGGCGTACCTAGGTGCACAAGTCGTCAATCCGGTTACACGTTGTTGCCTACATGTTGTTTTAAGCTGCAGGTAAGGGAGCGGGCATTACTGTTGCCTGAGCATTGCCACTCTGCCACTACCGGATTGCAGCTTCAGGGGTTTCTATGGGTCACAACCCCTTAATAGCCACAACCTTTAAAGTGTGAAAATCGGCATCTGGGTTGCTTAGGGACCACCAGCGCATGGTTTTATTGTCCTATGGTGACTGTAGTCCCTGGATAAACTGCTCAAATAGCATCTTATTCTCATCCAGCACGCTAGCAGGACTGACTTGTTTTAAAGCTTGCAGCGTCTCCTGCTGACGCCAGGCATAGGCTCCGATGTCATCTTCCGGCTGCTGATAACATTGATAAAAACGCATTCAGATGTCAGTCTCATTAAAGTCCTCAAAACCAATTTTCAGCTTATCAAATAATATGGTTACTGATTCTTGCTCAGCCGCAGACCAGGTTTCAATCTGCCGCTCTGCTGCACCGGTTAACTGTCCCAATACAACAGCAGCCCTCTGCTTGGCGGTCATTACGTACATATCTAGCATGCTGCAGATCTTCCTTTTAAATGCTGACAAGGTATCTGGATGGCCATCATACTGGACGGCCATCACACATGGCCATCATACATGGCCATCATTCATCATAGCCCTCGGGACATAGGGTAGCGAGATCGGCATGATTGGGGCTACAGCGCCCGGTGGGACGGATGCTCTACTAGCTGCGGACATACTTTGTCCAGGCTGATTTGCAGGGTCTAGGAAGGGGGTTTCATCATCGCTTGATGTAGCTGACATCTTGGGGCCCCCTTAGTGAATCACGTCCAGTCTTTGTTTAGTTAAACAAGTGGTGACTCCGCAGGCAGGGAGTTAAGCGTTCGGGAGTTTCCGGATTAGGCCGCTGTGCCTCGTCAATACTCGGCAGAGCATGGGGCAGGGCTTGTTTTCCCACTCGTTTGGCCATTACGCCCCCTTTGTTTCCCGCTCCATAGCACAGTAATGGCACCTCAGTTTAACAGTTCACAAATCACAGTCAATACACATGGCACACAGTACCCGGTAACACCGGGCACAGGATCCTGTTTGTGACGTCAGAAGCTTATTCACCCATGGGTCTATGGGAACTCGGAACCTGGGCGTGGAGTTGGAGGGATATCGCTGGTGGCCTGCCTGGACCTTTAGTCCTGGTGGTCAACTGAAAATTGGGGAAAAGTAAAAGGGAATAAAAGTTTCGTGACACCACCTGTGGTTTCTGATGAATGCATCAGCGCTGCTGTGGGCCTCCGGGGATGATGGACAGACAGCTGGGTGATATAGCTCCCTACAGGCGGAGCAGTGTCCTCGGGGCTTTGGTGAGGTGACAGGGATAGATGCGGGGAGTTGGCTATGCTGCGGGGCAGCCGTGGCAGTCTCTGTAGTGGACAGGGTCAGGGACTGAGGAATCGACACACACACCGTAAGTTGTTTCTGTACCTTCACTGGTGGAATTTCAGGTAATGTCCAGGGTACTTTCCAGTGGTCGGGAAACATTTCTAGATTTCCACAGTGAGTGATGGATAAGGCCTCCTTGTCTCTTTTACTTTTGTAAAGCCCCTGACCTGTGTGAAACTTGGCCTGTCTTCCTCTGCTCTTCAGTCACCTGTGTGTTGTAGTGGGAAACCTTTGTGTGGACTACCGCTATATCCTCTTCTGCGGTGCCTGGCTCCCTTCTTGGTTGCTACACAGATGCCCGGAAGACTGGAGTCTCCTCGGTGAACCAGTATTTCTGCTGGGCTAAATGCTCTCCTGCAGACTCGGACTCCAGTGTCCGGGTGGCTTTCTGGGGTGAACCGGTATGGCTCCTCTGCCCCCAGTCTGCTGTCTGTCTGTTACTTTACGCCTTCCCTTCGACCTCACTTTTAGGCCCCTGCACTGGTTATGCTGATAACTGCTCAGTTGTCAACTGGCTCGGGCCTTGCGCGGCTCCGACACATAACGACGTCTTCACAGTTCTCCTAGCGACTGCACACTCTGACTAACTCTGCCCCCAGCACCAGTATTTAAAGGGATCTTGCTTAAAGGCAGCAAGTGGGGCTCCTCCTACAGGTCTGGGATGGAAGGTGTTGTATGTGCTTGGGGTACCCACTGTGGAAATCCATCCATGTTTTAGGTGGTCCTGTGGCTACCTGTACTGGCAGCGCCACAAGCACCTCAGGATATTTGGAAGCAATACGTTTGTGTATGTTCTCAAAGAAAAATGTTCCAAGTGGGAATCACATGCCAGGTGCTGGTGGGGTATAGTGCAACTCAAAATGGATACAGAATCCTGCACCCAGATACCAATACAGATCAGCAGAGATGTAGTGATTGATTAGAATTCTATCGCTCAAATTCCCTGAAGTTACACCAGTTATTCAACTAAGAAGCAAGAACAAGAATCTCAGTAACCAACTCAAGACACCTAAAAGGAAAACACTGAATTCTGGACAAGCTCTGAAGCCACCAAGGAAGGCACATAAGAACCAAATCAACCTCCAGTAAGGAGATCAGAAAGGCCAAACAAAGATCCCAGCTAAACACCTTTCTTACATGGTTAGAACACTTCCTGAGCTAGGCCCACGGTCATGGCAAGAGATGCAAAAACTGCCTTGCCACGGGAAGCAGAAGTGGAATAATGCCGCTAATGAAGAGATGGAGTCCCTTCAGCAACTCCAGACATGGGCACTTACTGAGCTACCACAAGGAAAAAGAGCTATTGGATGTAAATGGTTGTTCAAAAACAAATATGAATGTAAAGTTTACCCATTTAAGCCAAGATTGGTTGCAAAATGGTACTTACAAAAATATAGTGAAGATTATGATGCTACATTTTCTCCAGTTGCGAAGCAAACCACATTCAGAACTTTAATGTCCGTAGCTTCAGTTGAAGAGATGACAATGAGACATTTTGACATCAAAACAGCCTTTCTACATGGTGACATTGAAGAAGAGTTTTATATGACCCAACCCGAGGGATATAATAACCCCTTCCTGACCTATGTCGTTGTGGAATGTGATAAAAGATGGTGACTTCCTGACCTGTGACGTTCCCCACACACCTCCGATCCCTGTGCCCCCTGCACTTCTCCCATGCTGCTCCGATGCCCCCACACTACGGATGGGCGAATCCTGAAATATTTGGAATCGCTGGACTCTAACGAGTCTGGGTCCGAGACTCGGTACTCGTTGCGAGTCCGAATAGTAACCTGTACTTTTGCAGTGTATCTATACAGATACACTACAAAAGTACCCTAAAAGTTAATCTAAGGGGTTAAAAACAATAAACATTAATACTCACCTCCTGTACTCCTGTACCCTATGTACCGGGACCGGTACCAAAGACCTCCGGCTGTTACAGGACCTCCGAGACCACCGGAGAAGATGGGGAAAAGGACCTTGCAGTTCAGCCAATCAGCATGCGGCTAGCGGTCACATGGGTTTGTCATGTGGCCACAGTGCAGCCGCGTCACAACCCATGTGACCGCTAGCCGCATGCTGATTGGCTGAACTGCAAGGTCCTTTTCCCAATCTTCTCCCGGTGGTCTCGGAGGTCCTGTAACAGCCGCAGGTCTTCGGTCCCGGTCCCGGTACATAAGGTACAGGAGGTGAGTATTAATGTTTATTGTTTTTAACCCCTTAGATTAACTTTTAGGGTACTTTTGTAGTGTATCTGTATAGATACACTGCAAAAGTACAGGGACTCGCTACCCCCGAGTAATTCCTAAGGAAACTCGGCGAGTAGTGAGTCCCCCGAGTCCGCTACTATTCGGGCGAGTCCCGAATAGTAGCGAGTAATTCGCCCATCCCTACCCCACACACCTTCAATCCCCGCAGCCACCTCTCCAGAGCTCCTATGATCCTGACAGCTCCTCCTATGCTGAGTGTGAGCTGAACTGTGACAGGAGGAGCTGCCGAACACCGGGCTGACAGGAGGATCTCTGGGGTGAGGTGAGTATGGATGGGTGGATGGAGAAAGAGTCTGCCTGCATGGGTGGATGGATGGAGAGAGAGTCTGTGTGAGTGGATGAATGAGTGGATGGAGAGCTTGCCTCTGCGTGGGTAGATGTATGGATAGATGGATGGATGCATGGAGAGAGAGCCTGTGTAGGTGGATGGATGGGTGGATGGAGAGAGCCTGCCTGCGTGGGTGGATGTATGGATGGGTGGATGGAGAAAAAGCCTGCATGGGTGGATGGATGGGTGGATGAAGAGAGCGCCTGCCTGTGTGGGTGGATGGATGGATGGATGGAGAGAGAGCCTGCATGGGTGGATGGATGGGTGGATGGAGAGAGAGAGAGCCTGCGTGGGTGGATGTATGGATAGATGGATGGATGGATGAATGGATGGATGGATGGATTTATGGATGGATGGAGAGAGAGAGAGCCTGTGTGGGTGGATGGATGGGTGGATGGAGAAAAAGCCTGTGTGGATGGATGGGTGGATGGAGAGAGACCCTGCCTGTGTGGGTGGATGGATGGATGGATGGGTGTATGGAGAGAGCCTGCATGGGTAGATGGATGGGTGGACGTAGAAAGAGCCTGCCTGTGTGGGTGGATGGATGAATGGGTGGATGGAGAGAGAGCTTGCATGGGTGGGTGGAGAGAGAGCCTGTCTGCATGGCTGGATGGATGGGTGGATGAAGAGAGTCTGCACGGGTGGATGGATGGGTGGGTGGATAGAGAGAGAGCCTGCATGAGTGGATGGATGGAAGGGTGGACGGAGAGAGAGCTTGCATGGGTGGATGGATGGATGGATGGGGGATGGAGAGAGAGCCTGTCTGCATTGGTGGATGGATGGGTGAGTGGATGGAGAGAGAGCCTGTCTGTATTGGTGGATGGATGGATGGATGGATGGGTGAGTGGATGGAGAGAGAACCTGCATGGATGGATGTATGGGTGGATGGAGAGAAAGCCTGTCTGTGTGGGTGGATGGATGGGTGGATGGAGAGAGAGCCTGCCTGCGTGGGTGGATGGATGGTTAGGGAAATAGCCTACGTGTGTAGATGGGTGCATGGAGAGAGAGCCTGCTTGCATGGATGGATGGATGCTTTTATGGATCTGGTACAACAAGGGATCAAGTGTCCACTTGTTGTAGTCTCTGGGGTCACAGTCATGGTCCACTGTATTTCAATGATCTGCCGTACCTTGCACCATGACTGTGACTCCAGAGACTATAACAAGGGATCAAGTGTTCACTTGTTGTATTCTCTGAGGTCACAGTCATGGTGCACTCTATGGCAATGATCTGCAATACAGTACACAATGACTGTGACCCCCGAGACTACAACAAGGGATCAAGTGTTCACTTGTTGTAGTTTCTGGCTGGTGACCAAAAATATAGCGAAGCTCCTCGTCGTTTTTTTCAAACTCTTTCTAGAAATAAAAAAAAACCCTGATGTCGGGCTTTGCTGTATTTTTGGTTGCCAGCCAGATACAACTAGGCAGCTGGGGTGGGTGGCAGTCCGTAGATTGTACCTGGCTGGCAACCAAAAATATATGTTTTTTTGTTTTTTTAATTATTTCTACAAATAAAAAAAAACGACATGGACTGTTGTCGTATTTTTGGTTGCCAGCCAAGTACAACTTGGCAACTGGGAGAGACTCAAACGTTCTGGGCCTCCCATGCTGCGAATTGCCACCCACAGTCACCCAAGAAAATGATGTATTCATTAGAAGTGCCATTTTCTGGTGGTGTACCCCAACTCTTCCAGTTGCCCTGGTGCCGGTGGCAAACTGGGTAATAAAGGGCTTAATGCCAGCTTTGTATTGGCAGCTGGCACTAAGACCGAGATTCATAATGTCGGGCCAATGTTAGACACGGCCATTAGGAATTTCTAATAAATAGTAAATAATACACAACACTCAGAGAAAAATTATTTTATTAGAACAAAAACAAACATCTAAACTCCATCTTTATTATTTCCACATAATCCTCCACAATCCTTCATACAGAGTCTGCAGGGAGAGAAAAAGTGTCCTCTCCCTGCAGAGTATGCAATCACACTGACTGCAGGGACTCTGTGAATGACATCCCCCGTGGCAGTCAGAGGCTGCCACAGAGGAGTGGTGACGTCACTCGCTGAGTCACCAGGCTCCCCGTGGCAGTGAACTCAAAATGTTGACACTTGTGGAGGGTTTCCATTGTTTAGGCACATCAGGGGCTATCCAAACAGGACATGACACCCACAAACCATGCCATCAAAATCTGTGATCCAAAATGTCACTCACTCCCTTCAGAGCCCTGACGTGCGCCCAAACAGTGGTTTTCCGCCATATATGAGGTATCAGTGTACTCAGGAGAAATTGCCCAACAAATTTTAGGATCCATGTTATCCTGTTGCCCATATGAAAATGAAAAAATTGAGGCTAAAATAATTTTTTTGCGAAAAAGAGCACTTTTTCATTTTTACGGATCAATGTGTGAAGCACCTGGGGGTTAAAAATGCTTACTATGCATCTAGGTAAGTTCCTTGGGTCCTTGGGAGGTGTAGTTATCAAAATGGGGTCACTTGTTTGGAAGCTCCAATGTTTAGGCACATGTCAGGCCCACAAGGGTCTGGGGTACTTGAGTGCGGTGGATGTCACGCGTGGTCAGTGCCCGAGCCCATGCCCTTGTGGTGACAACAAAAAGGGGTATTTACAGGGATAATAGTTTATGAGTGATTGTCGAGACCCCACCTGTAGATCCGGTGATGGCACCGAGGCTGCTGGGACCTCCGGGGTGATGGGCGGCAGCAAGGTGTTGTGGCTCCCTCCCCGGGGCTGTAAGGGTATGATGGTGGAATAGGGCAGTGAAGTCGTTGCGGTGTGTGTGCGCAGTCTCTACTTAGCAGTGCAGAATTACCTCCGTTCACCAAGAAGAAAACACAGACACTTGTTCACTCTGGACGGGTACTTTATTCTGGTAATCTGCAGCTTACAGGGTATGCAGTTGTTACAGCTTGGGTAGCGGACCGGGTGGTCCTGGAAGTAGGCAATGTCCCTCTGAAGCTCCAGCGATGTTCCTTCTCTATCTCTTTCGCTAACCACTGAGCCACCGTATACACTGCTAACCACTGAGCCACCATACTGTGCTAACCACTGAGTGACCATATACAGTGTTAACCACTGAGCCAGCGGATACTGGGCTAACCACTGAGCCACCGTATACACTGCTAACCACTGAGCCACCATAAAGTGCTAACCACTGAGTGACCATATACAGTGTTAACCACTGAGCCAGCGTATACTGGGCTAACCACTGAGCCACCAGATACAGTGCTAACCACTCATCCACCATAAAAAGTGCTAACTACTGAGCCACCATAGTGTGCTAATCACTGAGTCACCATGTACAGTGCTAACCACTGAGCCACCTTACTCAGTGCTAACCACTGAGCCTCCATACAGAGTTAACCACTCTGCCTCCATATAGTGCTAACCACTGAGCCTCCATACTGTGCTAAACACTGAGCCACCGCACAGTGCTAACCACTGAGCGACCATATACTGTGCTAACCACTGAGCCACCATACTTTGCTAAACACTGAGCCACCGCGCAGTGCTAACCATTGAGCCACCATACAGTGCTAACCACTGAGCCACCATACAGTGCTAACCACTGAGCCACCATACAGTGCTAACCACTGAGCCACAGTACAGTTTCAACCACTGAGCCATCGTACAGTGCAAACCACTGAGCCAACATACAGTGCTAACCACTGAGCCACCATACAGTGCTAACCACTGAGTCACCATACAGTGCTAACCACTAAGCAACCGTACAGTGCTAACCACTTAGCCACCATACAGTGCTAACCACTGAGCCACAGTACAGTTTCAACCACTGAGCCATCGTACAGTGCTAACCACTGAGCCAACATACAGTGCTAACCACTGAGCCACCATACAGTGCTAACCACGGAGCCACCATACAGTGCTAACCACTGAGCCACCGTATAGTGCTAACCACTGAGCCACCATACAGTTCTAACCACTGAGCCACCATACAGTGCTAACCACTGAGCCACAGTACTGTGCTAGCCACAGAGCCACCATACAGTGCTAGCCACTGAGCCACCATTTATAGTGCTAACCACTGAGCCACCATATACAGTGCCAACCACTGAACCACCATACCGTGCTAAAAACAGAACCACCGTACAGTGCTAGCCACTGAACCACTATACTGTGCTAACCACTGAGCCACCATATACAGTGTTAACCACTGAGCCATCATATACAGTGCTAACCACTGAGCCACCATACTGTGCTAACCCCTGAGCCACCATATACAGTTCCAACCACTGAGCCACCATAGAGTGCTAATCACTGAGTCACCATATACAGTGCTAACCACTGAGCCACCATACAGTGCTAACCACTGAGTCACCATATACAGTACTAACCATTGAGCCACATTACTGTTCTAATTATTGAGCCACAATATACAGTGCCAACCACTGAGCCACTATAGAGTGCTAACTACTGAGGCTCCGTATACAGTGCTAACTACTGAGCCCCCGTATACTCTGCTAACCACTGAGCCCCTGTATACTCTGTTAACCACTGAGTCGCCGTAAACTCTGCTAACCACTGAGCCCCGTATACTCTGCTAAGCACTCTTCTGCAGGCAGGAGGGGGCCGGGGAACAGCGTTTGGGTGCGGACAGGAGGGGCCCCCCTCTGCACCCTCCTGCCCGCACCCGGCCGCTCTTCCCTGGCCTTCTCCTGCCCGCACCTGGCTGCTCTTCACCGGCCCCCTCCTGCCCGCACCCGGCCGCTCTATCCTGGCGCCCTCCTGCCTGCACCCGGCTGCTCTTACCCTGCCCCCTCCTGCCCCCTGTTCCCCGGCCCCTCCTGCCTGCACCTGGCTGCTGTCCCCTGGCCCCCTCCTGGATTTCGGCACCGCTGCACACTGACACCGCTGCACACCGGTACTGCTGTAGGTATCTAATATATAAAAGCACAAGCGATTTGTGACGTCAGTTCCGTCACTTTGCACACACTTCCGTAACTTTGTCCCAACGTACACCCGCTCAGGGTGGACCAAGATGGCCGCCCTAAGCGGGATCACCGTGGCGAGCCGCTGCCCAGAGCTCAGCCGCAGCTACCTCTGGCACGGAGGTCCGCGGCGAGCCCGCCGGGAGACCACCGGCATTAGCCGGTCGTCTCCCGGCTGCCGACCCGCTGCCCGGAGCTCAGCCGTGCCCATCCCCGGCACGGAGATCCGCGGCGAGCCCGCCGGAGCCGAGCTCGCCTCCAGGCTACCTTGCGGCGGCGGAGCGAGCCGGGGATCTCCGTGCTGGGTATATCCGCTGCTCAGCTCCGGGGAGCCGCGAGCCAGCCGGGATTTGCCCGGTACCCGCTGCCGCCATTCTGATTGGTCGCTCGCTTGCGAACGCGTCGACCAATCAGAATAGCGGCACGCTATATTTGAAATACACAGTAGTCAATGTATTTGAAGTATGGCGCCATACAGCGCGCCGCTATTCTGATTGGTCGCCGCGTTCAGCGCGCCGACCAATCAGAATAGCGGCGCCCTCAATGCCGCCATATTTGAAATACATTGTAGTCAGTGTATTTGAAGTATGGTGCCATACAGCGTGCCGCTATTCTGATTGGTCGCCGCGTTCAGCGCGCCGACCAATCAGAATATCGGCACACGCTATCCCGCCATATTTGAAATACACTAAGTACAGTGTATTTGAAGCATGGCGCCATACAGCGCGCCGCTATTCTAATTGGTTGCCGCGTTCAGCGCGCCGACCAATCTGAATAGCGGCGCGCACTATGCCGCCATATTTGAAATACACTGTAGTCAGTGTATTTGAAGTATGGCGCCATACAGCGCGCCGCTATTCTGATTGGTCGGCGCGCTGAACGCGGGATAGCGTGCACCTCTATTCGCGAGGTCGCCGGGAGCCGACCTCGGATCCCGGCGACCTCGCGCCCGCTCCGTCGACCGGAGGTCGCCTCGCGGATCCACACGCCGGCCGAGCCGCCGCGAGGTAGCCGGGAGCCGAGGTAGGCTCCCGTCTACCTCGCGCCGCCGGAGCCAGCCAAGGATCTCCGTGCCGGCTATATCCCCGGCTCAGCTCCGGGGAGCCGCGAGCCAGCCGGGATTTGCCCGATACCGCCACCGCCATTCTGATTGGTCGCTCGCTTGCGGCACGGCGCCATCTTTTAAAATATAAGAAGTAAAAAAAAAAAGTGAAAGATGGTGCCGTGTTTCGCGGCGCTCTTTTCATTGGCGAGCGACCAATGAGAACAGTGGGGCGGGGCACGGCGCCATACTTGAATTTCAAAGTTCCCGCTGGATTTCAAATATGGCGTCGTGCCCCGCCCCACTTTTCTCATTGGTCGCTTGCGCCTGACGCCGACCAATAAAAAGAGCGCCGCCAAACACGACGCCATCTTTCAAATCTTTCTTTTTTAACTTCTTAGAATTTATAACATGGCGCCGTGCCGCTGCTTGAATCTGATTGGTCGCTCACAAGCAAGCGACCAATCACAATGGCGATACCGGGCAAATCCCACCTGGCTCGTGGCTCCCTGCAGCTGAGTCGCGGATATGCCCGGCACGGACATCCCCGGCTTGCTCCGCCGGCGCGAGGTAGCCGGGAACCGACCTTGGATCCCGGTTACCTAGCGCCCGCTCCGCCGACCGGAGGTCGTCTCGTGGATCCACGCGCCGGCCAAGCCGCCGCGAGGTAGCCGGGAGCCGAGGTAGGCTCCCGTCTACCTCGTGCCGCCGGAGCCAGCCAAGGATCTCCGTGTCGGCTTTATCTCCGGCTCAGCTCCGGAGAGCCGCGAGCCTGCCGGGATTTGCCCGGTACCGCCGCCATTCTGATTGGTCGCTCGCTTGCTAGCGACCAATCAGATTGAAGCCGCGGCACCGCGCCATCTTATAAAATCTAACAAGTTAAAAAAAAATGGCGCCGTGTTGCGCGTCTATCTTTTCATTGGTCAGCGCCAGGCGCGAGCGACCAATGAGAAGAGTGGGACGGGGCACGGTGCCATATTTGAAATCCAAAGTTCCCGCTGAATTTCAAATATGGCGCCGTGCCCCGCCCCACTCTTCTCATTGGTTGCTCGTGCCTGGCGCCGACCAATGAAAAGAACGCCGCGAAACATGACGCCATCTTTCAAATTCTTTTTTTTTTTAAACTTCTTACATTTGAAAACATGGCGCCGTGCCGCGGCATAAATCTGATTGGTCGCTCGCAATCCCAGGAGCTGAGCCGCGGATATGCCCGGCACGGAGATCCCCGGCTCGCTCCGCCGTCGCGAGGTCGCCTGGAGCCGACCTTGGCTCCCGGCTACCTCGCGCCCGCTCCGTCCCCCGCTATTCTGATTGGTCGCGGCGTTCAGCGCGCCGACCAATCAGAATAGCGGCACCCTGTATGGCGCCATACTTATAATACACTGACTACAGTGTATTTGAAATATGGCGGCATTGAGCGCGCCACTATTCTGATTGGTCGCCGCGTTCAGCGCGCCGACCAATCAGAATATTGGCGCGCGCTATGCCGCCATATTTGAAATACACTATAGTCAGTGTATTTGAAGTATGGCACCATACAGCGCGCCGCTATTCTGATTGGTCAGCGCGCTGAACGCCGCGACCAATCAGAATAGCGGCGCGCGCTATGCCGCCATATTTGAAATACACCGAGTACTGTGTATTTGAAGTATGCCGCCATATAGCGCGCCGCTATTCTGATTAGTCGGCGCACTGAACGCCGCAACGAATCAGAATAGCGGCGCGCTATGCCGCCATATTTCAAATACACTGAGTACAGTGTATTTGAAATATGGCGCCATACAGCGCGCCGCTCTTCTGATTGGTCGGCGCCGCCTCGAGCGACCAATCAGAGGGGCGCCTCCCGGAAAGCCTCGAATTTTCAAACTCCAAGGACCCCTACTGTCCTGGAGCTCCGGACAGCCGATCGCATGCCGGTAGATGACCGGCGAATGCCGGTCGTCTCCCGGCGGCATCGCTGCGAACCTCTGTGGCAGAGGTAGCCGCGGCTGCCCTCCGCTCAGCCGCTAGCCACCCTACTCTCGCCCCCCCTATTACTCGTGCCTTTACATGACGGGTCCGAAATCTCGCGAGATTTCGCGGCCGCCATTTTAAAGCGCGAAATTTCAAAATTTCGCGGCCACCATTTTAGAGCGCAAAATTTTAAATTTCACCTCACAGCTTCATTTCACTGCGCAGTGCCTCTCTGACGCACGTCGCGTTTCAACCTCCTGCTGAACTTCTTCAAAAAAAGAGCTAAGACCTCTATTAATTATTTAATTTCGTATTCAGCAAGTGTGAAATTACAACTTTGAACTGCTATATTTCACTACTACATATTAACCCTTTCTGGGATATTGCCTATTTCACCTTCTTTAAGGTGCTATATACAGACAATCTATTAACTGTACTAATTTGCTTCTAAAACTTAGTGCCTGCTATTCACCTATTCTGTACCATTACCACCAACTAAGATTAACCCCTTCATTGCCAATATTACTTCCTGGCTACTATTAGCCACTGCATTGACATTAAAAGACTAATCCTATGTATTAATACTATATATTGCCTATTACTTGCTCTATCTTTCTAAAAAATAACTACGCCTTATTACTCTCTTGGTTACTCCTAATACCTGCTGACTCTTACCCTCCTGTCTGTAACCCGTACACCTACGGTAATTTGGACACGTCAACATGAGCTCCAATAATACCAATCAGAATTACAAGGACAAAAAAGACGCCGCTGCAGCACGTAAACGACAACAGCGTGCTAACGAAACTGAATAACACACATGCCATCTATCTATCTATTTCTATCTATCTATTTCTATCTATCTATTTCTATCTATCTATATCTATCTATCTATGTATCTATTTCTATCTATCTATTTCTTTCTATCTATTTCTTTCTATCTATCTATCTATCTATCTATCTATCTATTTCTATCTATCTATTTCTATCTATCTATCTATCTATCTCTATCTATTTCTATCTATCTATCTATTTCTATCTATCTATCTATCTATCTATTTCTTTCCATCTATTTCTATCTATGTATCTATCTATCTATGTATCTATCTATCTATGTATCTATCTATCTATTTATCTATCTATCTATCTATTTATCTATCTATTTATCTATCTATCTTTCTCTATCTATTTATCTATCTCTATCTATTTATCTATCTCTATCTATCTCTATCTATTTATCTATCTATCTCTATCTATTTATCTATCTATATCTATCTATGTATCTATCTATCTATCTATCTATCTATCTATCATCTATCTATCTCTATCTATTTATCTATCTATCTATCTCTATCTATTTATCTATCTATGTATTTATTTCTATCTATCTATCTATTTCTATCTATCTATCTATTTCTATCTATCTATCTATCTATCTATCTATCTATTTCTATCTATCTATCTATTTCTATCTATCAGATAGTTAGATAGAAATAGATAGATAGATAGATATAGATACATAGATAAATACATATAGTTCAGAAAAACTGCACAGCACTCAGCAGACCAGTGTGAACTGGTGCAAGCATGGGGCACAGAGATTAAACAAACTAAGTAAAAGTCCATGCAGCACACAGTTACACCAATGATGCACAGTGCTAACAAGCCATATGTGTTTGAGGAAAAAATTCAAAACTTACGTTTTTCAAAAAACTCAATAATCTTTCTTTTAATCTGGAGTTCTTGGTACATACATTGGCCAATGTCTGCTTGCTCATCAACTACGACAAAGTGACTCCAGGTCTGATGAGCCCTATCTGACATCCAAGTCCTCCTTGTCCACCCCCCACCTCGCGGTGGGCGGGCACCATCTAAACCCTCCATCACCTGTAGGTTTAATGAGGGTGCACATTGCAGCAATGGAGTCTGCAGCTCCATATAATATATAGTTCAGAAAAACTGCACAGCACTCAGCAGACCAGTGTGAACTGGTGCAAGCATGGGGCACAGAGATTAAACAAACTAAGTAAAAGTCCATGCAGCACACAGTTACACCAATGATGCACAGTGCTAACAAGCCATATGTGTTTGAGGAAAAAATTCAAAACTTACGTTTTTCAAAAAACTCAATAATCTTTCTTTTAATCTGGAGCTGCAGACTCCATTGCTGCAATGTGCACCCTCATTAAACCTACAGGTGATGGAGGGTTTAGATGGTGCCCGCCCACCGCGAGGTGGGGGGTGGACAAGGAGGGCTTGGATGTCAGATAGGGCTCATCAGACCTGGAGTCACTTTGTCGTAGTTGATGAGCAAGCAGACATTGGCCAATGTATGTACCAAGAACTCCAGATTAAAAGAAAGATTATTGAGTTTTTTGAAAAACGTAAGTTTTGAATTTTTTCCTCAAACACATATGGCTTGTTAGCACTGTGCATCATTGGTGTAACTGTGTGCTGCATGGACTTTTACTTAGTTTGTTTAATCTCTGTGCCCCATGCTTGCACCAGTTCACACTGGTCTGCTGAGTGCTGTGCAGTTTTTTCTGAACTACATATTATATGGAGCTGCAGACTCCATTGCTGCAATGTGCACCCTCATTAAACCTACAGGTGATGGAGGGTTTAGATGGTGCCCGCCCACCGCGAGGTGGGGGGTGGACAAGGAGGGCTTGGATGTCAGATAGGGCTCATCAGACCTGGAGTCACTTTGTCGTAGTTGATGAGCAAGCAGACATTGGCCAATGTATGTACCAAGAACTCCAGATTAAAAGAAAGATTATTGAGTTTTTTGAAAAACGTAAGTTTTGAATTTTTTCCTCAAACACATATGGCTTGTTAGCACTGTGCATCATTGGTGTAACTGTGTGCTGCATGGACTTTTACTTAGTTTGTTTAATCTCTGTGCCCCATGCTTGCACCAGTTCACACTGGTCTGCTGAGTGCTGTGCAGTTTTTCTGAACTATATGTATTTATCTATGTATCTATATCTATCTATCTATCTATTTCTATCTAACTATCTGATAGATAGAAATAGATAGATAGATAGAAATAGATAGATAGATAGATAGATAGATAGATAGATAGATAGATAGAAATAGATAGATAGATAGAAATAGATAGATAGATAGAAATAAACCAGCTGATAAAGGGGAGCAACCGTCCTCATGGACAAGGACACCTATTTAAAAGAAGTCTATAGACAATTGGATGATAATCAAGTCTATAAGAAACTGCAAAAAGATCCCAAGTTTGAAATACAGAAAAATATACAACAAATACTCAATACTGCCCTAGTAGGAGGGACAATAGATCAAAATTTGCATGACTTTCTGTTTGAAAAAAATCCAGTGACACCAGTATTATATCTGGTTCCCAAAATACATAAAGCATTAAACGATCCACCGGGAAGGCCCATAGTGGCAGGAATTAATTCAATATTCTATAATATTGGAATTTTTCTTGAGAAAGTCATGAGCCCGTTTGCAAATGAGGGAAAATCATATATAAAAGATACGGGACACTTCCTTGATAACCTGGCAGGGTTTAAGGAGCAAACCAAATCTATGGGGCACAACAATAATGAGTACATTTTAGCGTCGTTTGATGTGACATCATTATATACGTCGATAAAGCATGAAATGGGAATCAAAATAATTGCAGATTTTTTAAGAACTACAAACTACACTGATCCTTGTAAACAACTAATCATAGACCTACTAGAGATAGTTCTTAAACAAAATTACTTTATGTTTGGAGATGATTTTTTTCTACAATTGATGGGCACCGCTATGGGTGCCCGTATGGCATGCTCATATGCGGGAGCGGTTATGGTCTATCTAGAGGAGAACCATGTCTACACGTCCCACCACTTCTCCCTGGTGGAGAGGTGGTGGAGATATGTGGACGATATTTTCATTATATGGAAGGGGAGTGAGGAGGAATTGATGTCCTTTTTCAAATACATGAACACCATAGACGACACAATTAAGTTTACGGAAGTACACTCATTAACAGAGATGCAATTCTTAGATGTTAAAATACTCTTGAGGGAAGGCCAGATTGACACAACATTGCATATAAAGGCCACCGACAAAAATAAACTACTCCACTACACCAGTGGACATCCTGACACCCTAAAAAAAGCAATCCCTTATGGACAAATGATTAGAATTAATCGAATAGTAAGCAAGGAAGATGAAAAATATTTAGAAATTGAAAAATTAATGGAGAGATTCAGACAAAGGGGATACCCCAATAAGATCCTTAAACAACAAAAGAAAAAACTATTGGATGGGAAAAACCAGGTTAACAAAAATAAGAAAAGAATTCCCTTAACCTTGACTTATGGGGAAGAAACGAACAGCATAGTGAAAATAGTCCAAAAACATTGGACTATGCTAGGGAAATGCCTACCGAGGATTGAAGAGTTCAAAAACTCCCCTTTGGTCTCATACAGGAAAGGGAGAAACATGAAGGACCTATTAGTCAGGTCTGACATTGGTACAATGAAGGCTAGCAAACAACTAACACTAACAGGAGAAAGAAGAACAGGTTGTTAGCCTTGTGTCAGTTGCATTAACTGTTCATTTATGATTAAAGGGAACAGATTTTGCCATCCCAAGACGGGAACAGAATACAAAATAAACCACTTCTTAACATGCAATTCGGATCACGTCATATATCTCCTAGAGTGTCCTTGCCGTATGTGGTATATAGGAGAAACCACTCTTGATTTCAAAATTAGAATCAGTCACCATCGTTATACAATACGCAAAAAAATCATGAACCTACCCGTATCCAAACATTTCACGGAAGCTGGCCATAAGGAGAAGGACTTGAAGTTTAGGCTCATAGATATGGTGCCAATGCCCAGAAGGGGTGGTGACAGGGTTGGACTATTAAAAGTCAAGGAACTAGAATGGATACATAGGTTACAAACTTTGAAACCAGAGGGTCTCAACGTAGACTTCAAATTGCATACAGCACTTTAAGGAATAGCCCTCATCCATGTATCTGTGTATTTTAATCACTTTGATGTATTGTCATTGATTTGAACACCACAATGTAAAAAAATTTTTTACTGTAATTTTTATCTTGTATCTTTTGTGCAGATAAATATATATGAAGTGGGAAATTGATGCACCAGGTGCCTGCAGTTCACACCATACCTATGGATGAAAAACGTACAACATGCACAGCCTCCTTTAGAAATATATGCACGTATTCCTCTATTTGAAAATAATTTTTTTCTATTTAATGCACGTAATTTATATCACAAATCTTACATCACAAAATTTATATCACACAAAAATAAACATTTTTAAAAAAGTAACGCATGTATTGCTTTGTATATATGAGATAAACGGAGTATACGGAAATTATTGCGCACAAATGACTATAATGGAAAAGCATGGAAGGAGTCCTTGGTAAACCCTGAACAGGTGGAGTAAAAGGGAGAAATACCCCTTAAGCACCGTACTGACAGGGGAGCGCTATAACCCAGTATTTGGATGCACTTTGAATTGGGAACCCAATGCATTGCAGAAGGTCATAAGGCGTAATTATGTGGAAACCCATTAAGTGGGAAATCCCTAAATTGGTCTATTATGGTATTTTCCCATATAGAAAATATACAAGCAATATGGACACTTGCACTTTGTAAATAGAAACACTATCACTTTAAAACTATTAATAATGTTTTAGCCACTACATTTCATCTAAAGGATGATTATATTAACTATATTTAAACAAGGAAACACTTTTTAAGATTAACTGGTATTATTTTGTGTAAAAACGAGCATTTTTTAATACCAATACACTAAGAGGAATAATGTGCTATAGAAATCGCTTATTTGGACGCTGTACTAAGACAGCGCATGCGCGGGGACTCAGACATAGAACTAAATGAATGTCCCGTAATATCGCGTGAATGAAAGCGCGAGAGTTGAATCGCGAGCGCTGCTGACGCATGCGCATAGCGAAGTAAACAACGCCGGAATGGCGGCGCGCAGCTAGAGAAACGCTGCACATGGCCATAACCACGGCAGGAAGAGTAATACAGGTTTGAATTAATTAGAATGGCACCTGAGGCATAATTAGACCACAGCATGTATTTTATGGAATATGCAAGTAATGGGTATATCCATATTTGGGAAGTATAACCAGTAAATGCAAGAATAGTCACATTAAGCACTTGGTATATGTAATTTATGAACATATGTTGTAAATTCACTGTAAAATAATTCTTTTAACATTTAATTGTATAATGAGATTGGACATTGGGAGATCTATATAATCCCAGCATTGCAGTAAGTGATTGCTGGAAGAAGGTCATTACTGACCGAAACGTCGCCATCCTTATACCTGAAGGCCAATAAAGGCAGGATTTATAACTGGAATTGGAGTGCTGCAACCTTATTTACACACATATATCTATCTATCTATCTATCTATCTATCTCTATCTATCTCTATCTATCTATTTATCTATCTATCTATCTATCTATCTATCTATCTCTAGTTATCTATCTATCTCTATTTATCTATCTATCTCTATCTATCTATCTATTTATCTATCTATCTATCTCTATCTATTTATCTATCTCTATCTATCTATCTATCTCTATTTATCTATCTATCTATCTATCTATCTATCTAATTATCTATCTATCTATCTATCTATCTATCTATCTATCTATCTATCTCTATTTATCTATCTATCTAGTTAACTATCTATCTATTTATCTATATCTAGCTATCTATCTATCTTTATCTATTTATCTATCCATTTATTTATCTATCTCTATCTATTTATCTATCTATTTATCTATCTATCTCTATCTATTTATCTAATCTATTTATCTATTTATCTATCTATCTATCTATTTATCTATCTCTATCTATCTATCTATCTATCTATCTATCTATCTGTCTAACAAGAAAAAAAATATATATATATAGCTAGAAGCTTATGTACATCATTGGTAGTAGCTGTGTGCTGCAAGGATCTTTTTCTTATTATATAACCCTGCAGCTTTGCTAGCACCAGTTCACATTTGTCTTTGAGTGCTGTGCAGTTTTTTTTTTTCTTGTTATTTATCATATGGAGTTGCAGGATCCATGCTGCAATGTGCACCCTCATTACCTACAGGTGATGGAGGGTCTAGATGGTGTCTGCCCACTTAGTAGTGGGGAAGCGGACAAGGAGGATAGGGATATCAGAGTAGGACTCATCAGACCCTGAAGTCACTTTGTCGCAGTTGATGAGCAAACAGACATTGGCCAATGTATGTACCAAGAACTTCAGAATTAAATAAAAAATTGGAGATTTTTGAGTTTTTTGAAAAAAACGTAAGTTTTTAAACTTTTTCCTCAAATATATATAGCTAGTAGCTTATGTACATCATTGGTAGTAGCTGTGTGCTGCAAGGATCTTTTTCATATTATATAACCTTGCAGCTTTGCTAGCACCAGTTCACATTTGTCTTTGGGTGCTGTGCAGTTGTTTTTTTTTCTTGTTATTTATCATATGGAGTTGCAGGTTCCATGCTGCAATGTGCACCCTCATTACCTACAGGTGATGGAGGGTCTAGATGGTGTGGTTTTAGGAAGTTTCGCCCCCAACATTTCGCCCCCAGCAGTTCGCCCCCACCAGTTCGCCCCCAGCAGTTCGCCCCCAGGTACATTTCGCCCCCGAACATTTCGCCTCCAGCATTTCGCCCCGAGGATGTTTCGCCCCCGCACATTTCGCCCCCAGCAGTTCGCCCCCGGATGTTTCGCCCCCGCACATTTCGCCCCCAGCAGTTCGCCCCCAGCAGTTCGCCCCCGGATGTTTCGCCCCTGGATGTTTCGCCCCCAGATGTTTCGCCCCCAGCAGTTCGCCCCCGGATGTTTCGCCCCCGCACATTTCGCCCCCAGCAGTTCGCCCCCGGATGTTTCGCCCCTGGATGTTTCGCCCCCAGATGTTTCGCCCCCAGCAGTTCGCCCCTGGATGTTTTGCCCCCGCACATTTCGCCCCCAGCAGTTCGCCCCCGGATGTTTTGCCCCCAGCAGTTCGCCCCCCGGATGTTTCACCTCCGGATGTTTTGCCCCCAGCAGTTCGCCCCCAGATGTATCGCCCCCAGCAGTTCGCCTCCGGATCTTTCGCCGACGGATGTTTTGCCCCCAGCAGGTCGGCCCCGAATGTTTCGCCCCCAGCATTTCGTCCCCGGTTGTGTCACCCCCAGCATTTCATCCCTGGATGTTTTGCCTCTAGCAATATGCTCCTGGATCTTTCGCAGCCAGGAAAGACCTGCCTGAACTGAACTTTGGCAGGTTCGCGTATCACTAATAATACACCATATGAGTCTAAGATATAGAATTCTGATCAAATTAGGTTTTTTTTATTCTAAAACTTTGCTTTCTAGATAAGTAATTTTACAAACAGACAGGAAAATAGTAGGATTTCATTGGTTACTAATTAGGTCGTGCCCCCTTGGTAGCAGAACGGATCCTGGCTCCCTGTGATACATTCAGGGCTGCTCCTTCACAGCCCTCTGCAAAGCTCTCCTTCACCCTCCACTCATGTGCTCTGTCCTGGACAAGAGGAGGGCTCCCCCCGCCTGTGTAAAGCCGTTACAGGACGGAACACATGGGGGGCTTTGCAGAGGGCTGTAAACCAGCAGCCTTTTATACATCATAGGGAATATATTGTTAGTTGCATGCTCCTGTGCAGCCCCGCCCTCTAGAATCCATCCACAAGTACTGCTACTAAGGAGAAACAACCTCCTTAGCAACCACTGAAATCCGGCAGCACATGGAGCTTTAACTTGGATGAGACTTCACACAGAAATGAAGCTGCTGGAAGGTCTTCTTTCGAAATGAATATCATGGGCACAGGTATTATGACATATCTTATGTTTTTTGTAGACTTATGCTTTAACTGTATATATCAAAACTGGTAAAACAAGAAACATAAAAAGGTATAGAGGGGAAGGATTAGAGAAAAAGAGAAAAGACAAATTACAGGTTATAATGCTTGAATTATTTTACAGCTAAAAACACTGCTCTCAAAACATACAATATGTGACCATGAACTAAAATTCAAAGCTGTAGGCAATGCCTCTCAGATAATCCATCAAGCTTCTATTATTGAAATCTTGCACGATACGTTTAACCCTTGCAGAAATTGCAGCATACTTTTTGTTTCTTGCAGCAATGGGATTTCCTGCTATTATCTGAATAATTTCAAAACTATGGAGCTCTTGCTGATGTTTCAGACAGTTAATGAACCGGTATATATTTTTGAAAAGAGGACCACATGTTTCTCGAAAGCTACGGTGCCATCCTTCAACATCATTATTTGTTCGCTGTTGATCATTCAATGTTCGTTCATACACATTCCAGAGTTGAACTGGAAACAAAGGTGCTTGGCGTCCTCTGCGATTCATTCGACCGATATAGCTGTCTTCAAAATAGTTGGCAATAGGTATTGCTTCTTGTGGAAAGTCAGGATTTTCCACCAATTCTTCAAATGATTGCACAACATTCTGTGGTGGTACAAAGGCCAGGGCAGGTATCATGCGTATCCAACGGGCAAATTCATGGTCACCTTGGTATTGCAACTTGAGTCCTTCATTTTGAACTTTACGCCAAACCGACTGTGATAGGTGGAAAAAGCAACCAGTCTTCTCAAGGTTGGAGAATTCACTTTCAAATGCCTGTATTGCAGCTAGTTCAAAATCCAACATCAGCTTGTCTGGCTGCAGTCCAGGCTGCAAGTTCTTCAGCTCTTGCAGCAACCTCTGGTATGTAGAACGGCTCTTGTCTGTCAGCAAGGTGTACACTAGCGGAACAACAAGGCCGCTATGGACTACATGGATTGTGTAAAGTTGCTTAAACAAGGCTGGTGCAGTGAAAAACATGCCATCAGCAAACCACTCTTTACTTTGTGCCAGTAGATGGAGATTGTCTCTTGTTCCAAATATCAACATACGGCTGTGTCCATTTCCTAATTTAAATGAAAGTATTAGTAGAGGAAATAACAGAAAAAGTGTAACAAGCAGCAGACAGAGAATTTTGTGATGAATTCGCAAAAAAACATATCCTAATCAGAAGCCTCTGATCATATCTCACATTAAAAACTCACATTTTTCTCCAGATTTTCTGATTTCACAATAAAAAAAACTGGAGCAAAATTTTGTGTGAACGGGCAACCAATAGTCTTTTACACCATATATTGTCCCAGTGGAAAATTATATATTTTTGTTTACAATTAAAATTACTTCCAAACTTGAAATAGGAAACATTTTTAGGGTACCTTTAGACCCTTCAACTAGACGGCCGTTCAGCATGGCCGATCGCCGCCATACTGAACGGCCATCTAGTTGACAGCCGCATCCACTCGCGGCATGTGGCTGGACGTCTGAATGAACGATTGGGCGGGCCACCCGCCTGAATGGGCGTTCCATTCAGGCGGATGGGCGCGATAGTCGTCGGGTGGGCAGCACAGACGTTTATGACGTCCGCGCTACCTATGGTGTCTCATTGAGAGGATTGTGCAGGACGCACAAACCTGTCAATCAGACGGCCGAAGAGATACCGCCAGAGAGTAAATTAAATTCCAATTTTGCGCGTGATTTTGCCGCGATTTGAAAAACGGAATTGAAATCGTGTCTCTCTCCCCTCTGGAGCACTCACCGGGAGCGCTACGGCGGGGTTGACAGGGGCACATATGTAACTCCTGCATGCCTGGTAGCTGGCGGGTTCCCCTGACCCTGCTCGCTGCTCCGTGCGGCTCCGTACCGCCCCCCCTTACCAGCTTCATTGTGTCGGCTCGGCGCTCTGCTAATGCTGTCTGCGGTACGGCTCATCTCGGCGGCTCCTGATTGGAGCTTGCCGAGTCCAATCAGAAGAGCCAGGTTGCAGACAGCAGAGCGCCAAGCCGACACACGGAAGCAGGTATGAGGTGGTGTGGGGGGGCCGTACGGAGCCGCACAGAGCCACGAGCGAGGTCAGGGGAGCCCGCCAGGTACCGGGCACGCATGAATTTCATGCATGCCCCTTTCACCAGCCCCTTCAGAGCAGTGTTTACCAGTGAGCATTGCTCTTCAGGGGTTAATAGACACAGCGTAGCGCTACGGATGCTGTCCAAGGTGCTGATGATGAAACTTCAGCACCTTGGACAGCAGCACTGTGGAGAGGGGATTAAAAAACGCCTGTATAAAAGGCAATTGCGTTTTTACTGGCTTGTTTTACTGGCGTAAAACGCCAGTAAAATCACCAGTGTGCTTTTGGCCTAAGGCATAAATGAATGGTCCATTAGGCTGGGGTCATATGCAGCATAAATGTGTAAATCCCATCCACATGCTGATGAAAAAATTTTGTTTAAAAAAAATGACATGCAGTGCAGCATGTCAATGTATGCTGCCATTATACAAAGAAAATTCCAGCCATTCAGACAAGGGGCTGAAATCCTGCACTAAAACCAACCTGCACCTAAATCCATGGAGTTAAGTGAAGATTTTGATACAGAATTAGGGTACCACAATCAGGGCCGCCACTAGGGGGTTACAGCCCTTACTGCCGTAAGGGACCCGGGCCTCACTGCAGGGGGCGTGGCCAATTCGTTAGGGGTAGAGGGGCCCGGTGGACCGTGACTCCAGGAGGTGTTGTCGTCATGAGCAGGGGGGCCCCGGGCGCCCTCTTGTCCTGCGTGGGCCCCCTCTCCTATCAATAATCCTCACCGCACTGCCCGCCGCCGGCCGCCCACATGTGCCCTGGGCAGGCACCGGCGGCGCTGAGAGCTAACAGCACCCAGGCTGCCCGGCAAATGCAGGGGGGTGTTGCAGCAGCAGCAGCAGTGTCCCAGGACTTATTGAGTACTGCTGGGATGCTGCCGCTGCGACCCCCCTGTGTGCACTGCTGGCACTTCCGGAATCAGTGAGTGAGCTCAGCTTATATCAGAGCAGCTGAGCTCCTCCTGACCCGGAAGCGCTGATGCTGTGGTCAGAGGTGCTGGATGTGTGTGTGAAGACCCTCTGGCGCTTACCTTGTCCTTGTCCTGCTCCTGCTCCCAATGAGGTGAAGTGAGCCGAGGAGGGGGGCTGGAAACAGGGGGCCACAAGAGGGAAGAAGCAGGGTGAAGGGGGGCACAACAAGAGGGGAGACTCAGGGAGAATGGGGTGCCACAACAAGAGGGGAAAAATGGAGAATGGGGGGCCACAACAAGAGGGGAGAAACAGGGGGGCAGGGCTGCCACTAGAGGCTGTCAGGCTGCAGGGATGCTGCCGGGCTGCAGGGAGGATGTAGGGAGGCTGTCGGGATGCAGGGAGGCTGTCGGGCTGCAGGGAGGATGCGGGGAGGCTGTCAGGATGCAGGGAGGCTGTCAGTATGCAGGGAGGCTGTCGGGATGCAGGGAGGATGGAGGGAAGCTGTCTAAATAGCCCGCAGCAGTCTCTATTGTGTACGGCTAGCAGAAGTCTCTATTGTGTATTCTCTACTGGTGTATATAGCCAGCAGCCGTCTCCATTATCTATACGGCCCGCAACTATCACTATTGTATATTGACTATTGTGTGTAAAGCCAGCAACAGTTTACATTGTGTGTACAGCCCGCAGCCATCTCTATTGTGTACACAGCTTGCAGCCATCTCTATTGTGTATTCTTTATTGTATATACAGTTATTGTGTATTCAGCCCACAGGAGTCTAAAGTGTGTGTGTGTGTGTGTGTGTGTGTGTAACATACAAAAGAGTCTAAAAAAAAGGAAAAACCCAAAAAAATTGAAAAAAGCAGACTTCATTGACCAATGGTGTGGCCACGCATTGGGCAATAAAGTCCACTTTGTTCTATTGTTTTGTGCTATTTTTCCTTTTTTTAACTCTATTGTAAGGAATCATCTGGATCGCTGGTTGGGAAAGCTTTGCTCATAAACTGAGGTGATTTTTGGTGCTGTTCCAATTATTCAGTATACATATTGTATAAAATGTATGTTTGGGTAGAGGCGGAGCTAGGGTGAAGGCGGAGCCTGGCTGGAGGTGGAGCGAGGGTGGAGGCTGGGCAGAGTCTTGGGGGGCCCCAAAATTTTGGTAGTAAGGGGCCCTGAAATTTCTAGTGGCAGCCCTGACCACAATACTGGCCACAATTGCAGGCACAAATAGATTTCTGTGGGATCTGCAATTGCTACCGCAATTACAGCTGCTGCGGAGATGCCGCTCCGCAATCCCCTTCCGTCAGTGGGCACGAGGCCTCAGGCTTTATCCAGACAAGCTGGATTTACCGGCGTATTCCGTGCTGTGTTTCCTGTCTGAAACACACCCTTTCATGTCTATGGGGTGGGTTACGGACGGATTCCAGCCGGGGCAGGAAAACGCCCCACCGGAAAATAGCTTTTTTCCGGCGGATCCCGTGCTTAACTCGCCCATTCAAGGGAATGGCCAAGAGGGAAACCGGCCGGAAAATGCCTGCAAACCATGGTAAATACTCTCATCCGAGCGTATTCACCACGGTTAAGGCCACAGCAGGGCATGGCCACGCCCATAGCAGAGCTTGGCCACGTCCCTTATTTGCAGAAGCGTTTTGCCAAAGCGCTTGCAAAGTGCTTTAAAAGTGCTTGCAAGCAGCAGGCAAAATGCCTCTGCAAATCCTGGCGTATCCCACCTGAGCTCCGGAAATCAGCCCGACCTGTTCATGGATCTGCAGGACTGAACTACGAGAGCCGAAGAATCAGCCAGCGATGGCAGTTCAGCCCATTCATGCCGCAGACAGGCGAGGCTGAACTCCAGGGCAGCATCCAGGACAGGTATGGCCAGTACAATGCTGCATATTTGGAATTAGTGTTGGCTGATCCGATCACTGAAGATCGTAATTTATTACCATTTTAAGGCTGATTGTTATTTTAAATTACGATCCGATTTCTAGCCAGATCAAGATGATGATCTGAATTAGAAATCGGAATCCTCCGTAATCTGAAAACACTGTCAGGGCATACACACCCGAACAGTGTGCGTATATATAAATATATATATATATATATATATATGTACTCACACACACACACTGTACGGGTGTACTGTGTGTGTGCATATTTAGCTTTAGTAAATGGCTCAAGGCTGCGCTGTTAAAAATGAAACAAACCCAGTTACTTACCTCTTTTTCCAGTGTCCAGTACTGGCTCCGGCTCCTAGCCCAGCAGTGCAGGGAATCCCGAAAACTGGGCGGCACATCGCCGCCTCTGTGCCTGCCGTATTATAAATACAATTGAGAGTGATCCCAAGACCGCTCACTAGACGGTCCTGGGAAAGCACCCATCACATCACAGAACAGCCTGGCGCATGCGCAGAGGTGGTGATAAACACCCTAGAATGCATGGTGCTGGGATTTCGAAATTCACTGCACTGCCAGAGACAGCGCTGGACACCGGAGAGAGAGGTGAATAACTGGGTTTGTTTATTTTATAACAGCGCAGCTTGGGCCCATTATATATATGCAAGAAAGCTGGAAGAAGAGTGGCTCACCTGAGATTGTTGCTGAGGACTCTGCTGAGTGTGCTGCTAGAGCAGGGTTTGGCTTACGGCCGTGGATACCTGTGGAAGAGGTCCGCTGCGAAAAAGCCGGGAGATGACCGGCGTTAGCCGGTCATCTCCCGGCTGGCGAACCGCTGTGCTGCAGTAGCTGTGGCTGAGCTCCGGTCAGCGGCGAGCCAGTTGGGAGTGGCTCCGCTGTTCCATGTCCCCGCCGCTCCTCCGCCATCATACGGCCCACCCCGTCCTCCTCACCCAGCCTGCATGCCAGAAGAGACAAGGAGAGGCCCACCACTGTGGAGAAGAGTGATAATGTGTGCCGGACCGGTGCATGGCTCTCCGTTTCCCCTGGTGCCTCCTCTTTGCTTCCCCCGATGTCTCTTCTCCCTCATGGTGCCTCCTCTCCACCTCCCCTGGTGTCTCCTATCCCCCCTGGTGCCTACTCTCTCCCCTGGTGCCTCCTCTCTGCCTCCCCCTGTGCCTCCTCTCCTCTCTTCCCCTGTGCCTCCTCTCCGCTCTCCCCCTGTGCTTCCTCTCTTCTCTCCTTCGGTGTCTCCTCTTTTCTCCCCCAGTGCCTCCTCTTAGTCTCCCCCGGTGCCTCCTCTCCTCTCTCCCCCTGAGCCTCCTCTCCTCAGGAGGAGCGGGGGGCCAGAAGTAGCATTACAGCGCGGGGGGGGGGCAGGAGAAGCATTGTAGAACACCTGATGCGTTAGAATCGGGCCACCATCTAGTATATATAATACCGTATATACTCGTGTATAAGCCGAGTTTTTCAGCCCAAAAATTGGGCTGAAAAGTACCCCCCCTCGGCTTATACACGAGTCACTATACAGGGTGAGTGGGATGGGGGCTGTGTCAGGCTGGGGAGGCAGGAGGAGGCGGTGGGGATACTGTATATTGAGCGGCCCTTCACGTGGGCCCGCTCATTACATATGCACTGCATCCCCCTGTCAATCAGCGCCAGGGGGAGCAGTGCATATCGGTAGATAATGCCCCCCAAACTGCTGGCACACGTCCCCCCCTGTTGTAAGGCCCCCCCTGCTGAATACTTACCATCCCTGGTCTTCAGCAGCACTTCCGCGCCGGTCTTCTGTGCTCCGGTCCTCCCTGGTCCCGTCCTCTGTGCTCCGTTCCCCGGCTGTATCATGTGACCGGCCGGGTCGCAGAAGCGATGACGTCATCGCTTCTGCGACGCGCGGGGACCCCGGAAGCAGCCGTGGACGGCAGCACAGAGGACGGGACCAAGGTGGACCGGAGCACAGAGGACCGGCGCGGAGGTGCTGCTGAAGACCAGGGATGGTAAGTAATCAGCAGGGGGGGCCTTACAACAGGGGGGGACGTGTGCCAGCATTTGTGTGGAGTCTGTGGGGCTGCAATACCACTGGGGCTGCTGTATACACCACTGGGGCTGCAATACCACTGGGGCTGCTGTATATAGGGGCTGCAATACCACTGGGGCTGCAATACCACTGGGGCTGCTGTATATTGGGGCTGCAATACCACTGGGGCTGCAATACCACTGGGGCTGCTGTATATAGCGGCTGCTGTATACACCACTGGGGCTGCAATACCACTGGGGCTGCTGTATATTGGGGCTGCAATACCACTGGGGCTGCTGTATATACCACTGGGGGCTGCTGCATATACCAATGGGGCTGCTGTATATACCACTGTGGCTGCTGTATATACCACTGGGGCTGCTGTATATACCACTGGGGGCTGCTGTATATCATACTGCTGGGGCCTGTATACCACTGCTGGGGGCTGTATACCTGTGCTGGGGTCCACCCTCGGCTTATACGCGAGTCAATAGATTTTCCCAGGCTTTGGGGGCAAAAGTAGGGGGGTCGGCTTATATACGGGTTGGCTTATACACGAGTATATACGGTATATATATATCTAGCTCTGGAAATTGGATCGAAATTAATTCCAATCTTTCGGTATGATCGGCCCGATCTGATCCTATCTTTCCAGTGATCCACCAACTCTAGTTGGAATTAGTAGGCCTCACTACATTATATTACCCTCAAAGTTTCCCTTGAAGGCAAAAATCCTATAGTATTTTATATCAGCACCTTATAGTGTAGCATTTTTCACATGTGTGCAAAATAAACTTTACAATAATTATGCATAATGGAATTGTTTTAATGCAATGTTGAATGGTTAAGTAGCTTACCAGAGTCATGCAGAAGGAACTGCTGCTGGACACCATCAATACTGATCTCCTGGAACTCCAGGGGATAACAAGTTGATCAAGGGTTTGAGGTAACCTTGGGATATTGCCAAGTTGCCTTGCTAAGGCTGGGGTCACAGTACCATTTTTCACATGCATTTTTGGAGACCTGCGTTTTCAAAAACGCATGTAAAAAACGCACCCATAGGCCCCCATGTTAAAAAACGCATGCCCTAATAGCCAAAAAGCATGTGTGACTGTCCCATGCGTTTTTGGAGCATATCCAAAAACGCATGCGTTTTTTGTAGAAAACGCATGCGTTTTTGTAGAAAACGCATGCGTTTTTCAAAACGCTCAAAAAAATACTACAAGCACTATTTTTATGTGCAGATTCAAAAACGCAGCCAAAAACGCAGGGAGCCATCAGAGACCTTAAAAAACTCATGCTGACATGAAAAACGCATGTAAAAAAGCATGCGTTTTTAAAAGGCACTAAAAAAATGCATGTCAACTGTGACCCCAGCCTAATCGTATTGTTCTCTTCAGTGATGCTTTCCTTGGGAGAAGTGCTACAACATTAGAATGGGCTCCTGAAACGACGTTTGTGAGAATCTGTTGTGGTGTCTCCTGTGTTGTCCTTGCCCTGGTGACTGCCTTATTAACAAGTCGGATTGCTTCAGGTCTTGCAGCTTGTGCTGCGTGACTGTGAAGATTGACGACTTTCACAACTTCGCCAGATTCTTCATTGGTCCAAACACGTCCCTTGCAAGTCGACCGTTTTTCACATACCCAGATGGCATGGACATCATCAGTGGTTCGTTTGGAAAATAAGTAAATGGGATTCTCATGGACCAACTTCCTCCTTCCACGTTTGGACAGAACTGAATCCATAGTTGTAGAAAGTGAATTGCTGTGGAAGCTGACTGATTTATTGTGGCAGTACACTTCTCTCTTTGTGGAGATTTCAGACACTGCTATATTCTGATGTACAGATGGAATAAAAGCTAGTCTAATGTAACTTGCAGGACATGTGACCTGCTACTTGTTACATCTGCAACAAAACTTGCAACAAAGCAGGTCAGTGCTGGCTCAGGTAAAAGTTCACAATTGTTTTGATTTAGGCCTCTTGCACACTGTAATTTTAGAGCGGTTTCACACTTATGTTTGGGGCCGCAAGAGGTCGATCCGCTCTGGATCTGACATCCAGCTGACCTCGGGGCAATGCTGGCGGAATGCTGGCATTCCGCTTGCATTGCCCATAGAAGTGAACGGCTCGGTTACACAATCTGCAGCCGCCCATTCGCTTTCGTAATGCCGTATTCCGCCATCAGTGTCAGAACAAAAAGAAGAGCATTTTCTTCTTTTTGTTCCACTGCTGGGGGCGAAATATCCGGGGGTGAAACATCCGGGGGCGAACTGCTGGGGGCGAAACATCCAGGGGTGAACTTCTGCAGGCGAAACATCCGGGAGTGAACTGCTGGGGGGCGAAACATCCGGGAGCGAACTGGGCGAACTTCTGCGGGCGAAACATCCTGGAGCAAACTACTGGGGGCGAAACATCCGGGGGCGAACTGCTGGGGGCGAACTGCTGGGGGTGAAATGTGCGAAATATCCGGGAGCAAACACCTGGGGGCGAAACATCCAGGGCCGAAACATCCGGGGGCGAACTACTGGGGGCGAAACATCCGGGGGCGAACTGCTGGGGGCGAACTGCTGGGGGCGAAATGTGCGGGGGCGAAATGTGCGGGGGCGAAACATCCTCGGGGCGAAATGCTGGAGGCGAAATGTTCGGGGGCGAAATGTACCTGGGGGCGAACTGCTGGGGGCGAACTGGTGGGGGCGAACTGCTGGGGGCGAAATGTGCGGGGGCGAAACATCCAGGGGCGAACTGCTGGGGGCGAAACATCCGGGGGCGAAACATCCGGGGGCGAACTGCTGGGGGCGAACTGCTGGGGGCGAAATGTGCGGGGGCACAGTGATGATGGCTCAGTGGTTAGCACTGTATATGGTGGCTCAGTGGTTAGCACTGTATATGGTGGCTCAGTGGTTAGCACTGTATATGGTGGCTCAGTGGTTAGCACTGTATATGGTGCCTCTGTGGTTAGCATTGTATATGAAGGTCAGTGGTTAGCACTGTATATGGTGGCTCAGTGGTTAGCACTGTATATGGTGGCTCAGTGGTTAGCACTGTATGGTGGCTCAGTGGTTAGCACTGTATATAGTGGCTCAGTGGTTGGCACTGTATATGGTGGCTCAGTGGTTAGCACTGTATACGGTGGCTCAGTGGTTAGCACTGTATATGGTGGCTCAGTGGTTAGCACTGTATATGGTGGCTCAGTGGTTTTCAGTGTATATGTTGGCTCAGTGGTTAGCACTGTATACGGTGGCTCAGTGGTTAGCACTGTATATGGTGGCTCAGTGGTTAGCACTGTATGGTGGCTCAGTGGTTAGCACTGTATACGGTGGCTCAGTGGTTAGCAATGTATATAGTGGCTCAGTGGTTAGCACTGTATTTGATGGCTGAGTGGTTTTCACAGTATGATGGCTCAGTGGTTAGCACTGTATATGGTGGCTCAGTGGTTAGCACTGTATATGGTGGCTCAGTGGTTAGCACTGTATATGGTGCCTCTGTGGTTAGCATTGTCTATGGAGGTCAGTGGTTAGCACTGTATATGGTGGCTCAGTGGTTAGCACTGTATATGGTGGCTCAGTGGTTTTCAGTGTATATGTTGGCTCAGTGGTTAGCACTGTATACGGTGGCTCAGTGGTTAGCACTGTATATAGTGGCTCAGTGGTTGGCACTGTATATGGTGGCTCAGTGGTTAGCACTGTATACGGTGGCTCAGTGGTTAGCACTGTATATGGTGGCCCAGTGGTTAGCACTGTATATGGTGGCTCAGTGGTTTTCAGTGTATATGTTGGCTCAGTGGTTAGCACTGTATACGGTGGCTCAGTGGTTAGCACTGTATACGGTGGCTCAGTGGTTAGCACTGTATTTGATGGCTAAGTGGTTTTCACAGTGTGTTGGCTCAGTGGTTAGCACTGTGCAGTGGCTCAGTGGTTAGTGCAGCATGGAGGCAGAGTGTTGAGCGCAGGATGGAGGCTCAGTGGTCAGTGCAGGTTGGAGGCTCAGTGGTCAGCACAGGACGGAGGCAGAGTGATGAGCGCAGGACGGAGGCAGAGTGGTGAGAGCTGGACGGAGGGTCGGTGGTCAGGGCAGGACGGAGGGTCAGTGGTCAGGGCAGGACTGAGGGTCAGTGGTCAGGGCAGGACAGAGGGTCAGTGGTCAGGGCAGGACGGCGGCTCTGTGGTCACCAGAGGACGGCAGCTCTGTGGTCAGCGCAGGAAGTAGGCAGAGTGGTCAGCGCAGGAAGGAGGCAGAGTGGTCAGCAGAGGATGGCGGCTCTGTGATCTGCAGAGGACGGCGGCTCTGTGGTCAGCAGAGGACGGCGGCTCTGTGGTCAGCAGAGGACGGCGGCTCTGTGGTCAGCAGAGGACGGCGGCTCTGTGGTCAGCAGAGGACGGCGGCTCTGTGGTCAGCAGAGGACGGCGGCTCTGTGGTCAGCAGAGGACGGCGGCTCTGTGGTCAGCAGAGGACTGCGGCTCTGTGGTCAGCAGAGGACGGCGGCTCTGTGGTCAGCAGAGGACGGCAGCTCTGTGGTCAGCAGAGGACGGCGGCTCTGTGTCAGTAGAAGAGGGCGGGTCTGTGGTCAGCAGAGGACGGCGGCTCTGTGGTCAGCAGAGGACGGCGGCTCTGTGGTCAGCAGAGGACAGCGGCTCTGTGGTCAGCAGAGGACGGCGGCTCAGTAGTCAGCAGAGGACAGCATCTCAGTGGTCAGCAGAGGACGGCGGCTCAGTGGTCAGCAGAGGACGGCGGCTCCTGTGGTCAGCAGAGGACGGCGGCTCAGTGGTCAGCAGAGGATGGCGGCTCAGTGGTCAGCAGAGGACGGCAGCTCTGTGGTCAGCAGAGGACGGCGGCTCTGTGGTCAGCGCAGGAAGGAGACAGAGTGGTCAGCGCAGGAAGGAGGCAGAGTGGTCAGTGCAGGAAGGAGGCTCTGTGGTCAGCAGAGGACGGCGGGTCTGTGGTCAGCGCAGGAAGGAGGCTCTGTGGTTAGCGCAGGAAGGAGGCTCTGTGGTCAGCAGAGGACGGCGGCTCTGTGGTCAGCAGAGGACGGCGGCTCTGTGGTCAGCAGAGGACGGCGGCTCTGTGGTCAGCAGAGGACGGCGGCTCTGTGGTCAGCAGAGGACGGCGGCTCTGTGGTCAGCAGAGGACGGTGGCTCTGTGGTCAGCAGAGGACGGCGGCTCTGTGGTCAGCAGAGGAGGACGGCTCTGTGGTCAGCAGAGGAGGGCGGCTCTGTGGTCAGCAGAGGACGGCGGCTCTGTGGTCAGCAGGGGACGGCGGCTGAGTGGTCAGCACAGGATTGAGTGGTCAGCACAGGATGGAGCGTCAGTGGTCAGCACAGGATGGAGGCTCTGTGGTCAGCAGAGGACGGAGGCTCAGTGGTCAGCAGAGGATGGCGGCTGAGTGGTCAGCACAGGATTGAGTGGTCAGCACAGGATGGAGGGTCAGTGGTCAGCACAGGAAGGAGGCTCAGTGGTCAGCAGAGGACGGAGGCTCAGTGGTCAGCACAGGATGGCGGCTCTGTGGTCAGCACAGGATGGCGGCTCTGTGGTCAGCTGAGGACGGCGGCTCTGTGGTCAGCAGAGGACGGCGGCTCTGTGGTCAGCAGAGGACGGCGGCTCTGTGGTCAGCAGAGGACAGCGGCTCCAGTGGTCAGCAGAGGACGGCAGCTCAGTGGTCAGCAGAGGACGGCGGCTCAGTGGTCAGCAGAGGACGGCAGTTCTGTGGTCAGCAGAGGACGGCGGCTCTGTGGTCAGCGCAGGAAGGAGACAGAGTGGTCAGCGCAGGAAGGAGGCAGAGTGGTCAGTGCAGGAAGGAGGCTCTGTGGTCAGCAGAGGACGGCGGGTCTGTGGTCAGCGCAGGAAGGAGGCTCTGTGGTCAGCGCAGGAAGGAGGCTCTGTGGTCAGCAGAGGACGGCGGCTCTGTGGTCAGCAGAGGACGGCGGCTCTGTGGTCAGCAAGGACGGCGGCTCTGTGGTCAGCAGAGGATGACGGCTCTGTGGTCAGCAGAGGACGGCGGCTCTGTGGTCAGCGGAGGACAGCGGCTCTGTGGTCAGCAGAGGAGGACGGCTCTGTGGTCAGCAGAGGAGGGCGGCTCTGTGGTCAGCAGAGGACGGCGGCTCTGTGGTCAGCAGAGGACGGCGGCTCTGTGGTCAGCAGAGGACGGCGGCTCTGTGGTCAGCAGAGGACGGCGGTTCAGTGGTCAGCAGAGCACGGCGGCTCTGTGGTCAGCAGAGGACGGCGGCTCTGTGGTCAGCAGAGGATGGCGGCTGAGTGGTCAGCACAGGATTGTGAGCGGTCAGCACAGGATGGAGCGTCAGTGGTCAGCACAGGATGGAGGCTCAGTGGTCAGCAGAGGACGGCGGCTGAGTGGTCAGCACAGGATTGAGTGGTCAGCACAGGATGGAGGGTCAGTGGTCAGCACAGGATGGAGGCTCTGTGGTCAGCAGAGGACGGAGGCTCAGTGGTCAGCAGAGGACGGCGGCTGAGTGGTCAGCACAGGATTGAGTGGTCAGCACAGGATGGAGGGTCAGTGGTCAGCACAGGATGGAGGCTCTGTGGTCAGCAGAGGACGGAGGCTCAGTGGTCAGCAGAGGACAGAGGCTCAGTGGTCAGCACAGGATGGCGTCTCTGTGGTCAGCAGAGGACGGCGGCTCTGTGGTCAGCAGAGGACGGCGGCTTTGGTCAGCAGAGGACGGCGGCTCTGTGGTCAGCAGAGGACGGCGGCTCTGTGGTCAGCAGAGGACGGCGGCTCTGTGGTCAGCAGAGGACGGCGACTCTGTGGTCAGCAGACGACGGCGGCTCTGTGGTCAGCAGAGGACGGCGGCTCTGTGGTCAGCAGAGGACGGAGGCTCTGTGGTCAGCAGTCGATGGCGGCTGAGTGGTCAGCACAGGATTGAGTGGTCAGCACAGGATGGAGGCTCAGTGGTCAGCACAAAATGGAGGCTCAGTGGTCAGCACAGGATGGAGGCTCCGTGGTCAGCGCAGGAAGGAGGCTCAGTGGTCAGCGCAGGAAGGAGGCTCAGTTGTCAGCTCAGGACGGAGGCAGAGTGGTGAGCGCAGGACGGAGGCAGAGTGGTGAGCGCAGGACGGAGGCAGAGTGGTGAGCGCAGGACGGAGGCAGAGTGGTGAGCGCAGTACGGAGGAAGAGTGGTGAGCGCAGTACGGAGGCAGAGTGGTGAGCGCAGGACGGAGGCAGAGTGGTGAGCACAGGACGGAGGGTCGGTGGTCAGGGCAGGACGGAGGGTCGGTGGTCAGCAGAGGACGGCGGCTCAGTGGTCAGCAGAGGACGGCGGCTGTGTGGTCAGCAGAGGACGGCGGCTCAGTGGTCAGCAGAGGACGGCGGCTGTGTGGTCAGCAGATGATGGGGGCTGTGTGGTCAGCAGAGGAGGGGGGCTCTGGGGTCAGCAGAGGACGGGGGCTCTGTGTCAGCAGAGGACGGCGGCTCTGTGGTCAGCAGAGGACGGCGGCTCTGTGGTCAGCAGAGGACGGCGGCTCTGTGGTCAGCAGAGGACGGCGGCTCTGTGGTCAGCAGAGGACGGCGACTCTGTGGTCAGCGCAGGAAGGAGGCAGAGTGGTCAGCAGAGGACGGCGGCTCTGTGGTCAGCGCAAGAAGGAGGATCTGTGGTCAGCAGAGGACGGCGGCTCTGTGGTCAGCGCAGGAAGGAGGCTCTGTGGTCAGCGCAGGAAGGAGGCTCTGTGGTCAACGGAGGCAGGGTGGGCGGAGCCATGGCGGGAGTCCTTCGGGGTGGGCGGAGCCATTGCGGGAGTCCCGCGAGGTGGGCGGAGCCATGGCGGGAGTCCCGCGAGGTGGGCGGGGCCATGGGGGGAGTCCCGTGAGGTGGGCGGAGCCAAGGCGGGAGGCCCGCGAGGTGGGCGGGGCCAAGGCGGGAGGTCCGCGAGGTGGGCGGAGTCATGGCGGGAGCCCCGCGAGGTGGGCGGAGCCATAACAGGAGCAGTGTAGCGGGATGGCGGCGGGGTAAGTATACTGGAGTTTGTGTGTGTGTGTGTGTCTGTGTGTGTGGTGTGTGTGTGTGTCCTCAACGCACTTCCGTAAGTTTGGCAGCCACGTCCACGACGACGGAAGTAGCGCTGAAACTTACGGAAGTGCGTTAGGGTGATTATATATTAGATATCTATCTATCTATCTATCTATTTAACTATTTACAGTTTAAAAACGGGTCACAGCACTTCTTTCCAAAGCGTATGTTGTTTATTCCAGCCTGGCACAGATGGCAACGTTTCGAGCCTGTCAGCTCTTTATCCAGCAACCACATTACAATTAAAGCAGTCTTTTATACACCTTTGGCTAATTACATCACTTCCTTTCACATAATTTACATAAATTCATTTCAATAACAATACCCTTCACCTAATTAGTAATCATGCTAGCAAATAATGTGACAGTGCTTCATATGCATCAGTAATCAGAAGTTTACATTCTTTGTTCTTAAGTACAGTCATTTTCATGCTAATGATCTACAGTTCTGTACAGTATTTAACTTGTTTGTTTATGTTCTTATTAACTCTGTGTCATCTATTACAGTATTGAGCTGTCCGGGAGCGGCTTACCAGGTTCCTGTATCGTGGCATGTGTTCTCAGCGTCCCGGAAGCGCTGCTATGTGTAACTCGCTCGGCCCCCACCTTCGCTAGCGTGGGAGCCGCGCTATGCGTGCGCGGTGACGTCAACGCGTCCGCGCATGCGCATTTGTGAAACTCCGTCAATCTCCATCTTTGTTGGGGCAATTTTCGATCTGAGCGTGTCTTTATTACATCTCTTGTGCCTTACTCATTATATAAAGTGCTTTGTGCCTCTAAAGTGCTTGCCTTTATCAGTTGCTCTTTGTTTAATAGTGCTCATCTCTAAGATATAGTGCTTCCTTAATTATTGGCCTCATTATTTGTGCAAAATCGCTTTAGTGAATGTGACCTTCACTTTCATACGGGACATCCTCAGGTATATATTTATAGATCTATTTTTCCCCTTACTTATCCGCCCCGTATACTTGACTATTTCTTTTGGCCTAGGTAAAGCCAATATCATTAACCCTTTATAAATTAGGGGCGATCCAGGGGTGATCCTGTTTTTTGTCCTCCTACTCTCTCATTCTGGTCACCATATGACACTGTGTTCATTATGCTAATGTGTTCTAAAAATCTATCTTAATTATTATCTTTGTGTTTTAATAAAACATACCCTCACAAAGGAATACGATTGATTAGTGCGCCATGTTGTATGTAGTTACCATACAGTGCTCCCTATATCGCCGCTCCCATTCCTTCAACACTGTGCAGACTCTATCAGCATTTTTTTGACCTCCTTCTGATTTCCGTGTCTTCATACTTTTCTATAAATAATTTAGGAAAAAATAGTGTTAATACTTCTGTGTCACTTAAAAACCTATTTAAAATACAAGCGTGGTTAAAATGCATACAATTTATTATGAAAGAGATTCCTATCCTATTGGCTAGAGGGCGACTCCTAACTTATAGTCCACGTTAAGGCCACCGGGTTTTAAAGTGCCCAATTTTTTAATCCACTTTAATTCCTGTATCCTCAGTTGTTTCTCACGATCCCCTCCTCTTCTCATCAATGGTATTCCATCAATTGCCCTAACTCTTAAATCCCACTCATCATGTCCTGCCTCTGTGAAGTGCTTCGATACTGGTAAATTCATTATCTTCTTCCTGATGCTGTACCTATGCTGGCTCATCCTAATCCTCAACTCCAAAGTCGTCTCACCTACATAATATTCTTTGCATGGGCACTCTAAAAGATAAACCACATGATCAGAGGCGCATGTAAAAAATTGTTGGATCTTATATGTCCTTCCTTTAACTTCATATAAATTTCCCTTTTTCATCAGTGGGCAATTGACACAACCTATACAAGGGAAATTCCCTGTTCTCGTTATGCCCGTTAGTGTGGTTTGTCGCTTAAATGACCCAATGTCCGACTGTACTAATCGATCCCTTAAGCTCCGACCTCTTCTAAAAGAGAAAAGTGGCGGTTCCTTAAACTCCCTTACTTCCGGTAAGCCATTGCTCAAGATCTGCCAGTTTCTTCTAATCGCCTGAGTTATCTCCCTGGACTCTTCACCAAAAGTTGTCACTACTGGTAACCTCCATCCTTTTCTTTGGGTGGTTCTTTCTTCCCTCCGTTTGTTCCTACTCTTTCTTAGGATTTCTTCTGGGTAACCCCTATCTTTAAACTTATCCATCAGCTTAATAATCGCTTCCTCTCTCTTCTCCTCATCACTGACAATGCGTCTTACTCGTTCAACCTGTCCTATAGGTATGGCCCTTTTCATCTCTATGGGATGGCTACTCTTAAAATGCAACAACCTGTTCCTATCTGTTGGTTTCACATGTAATGTTGTACTCAATTTCCTTCCTTCCAGCTCAACATTCACATCAAGAAACTGTATCTCCTTTTTTGAATGTACCATGGTGAATTTGATGCTGGTATCAACTGTGTTGAGGTACTTATGAAAATCGTCGAGCTCTTTTACATCACCTCTCCATATTAGGAACACATCATCTATGTATCTCCACCACTCCCGGACATTGCACTCTGTATACTACCAGCATAACACGCTGCTCCTAGCTTTTGTCTCTTTATATATCCTTCAATTGGAGCGTAGCAGTGTATTACCATTGATATGGAACCAGGCACATTAGTGTATACGGTTGAAGATGAGGAGCGTATCCTGAAAGGATTGGAAGGGGAAGTGGATTTTTTGAGTGTCCCCTCAGTTAACAACCTAAAGAGGAAATATGAAAATGGATGTAAACGCATGGTTTCCATGGAATTGCACCTCATGATGTTAGGCCAATATTATAGGGCCAAAAGAATCCCGAGGGGGTTGAGGTCAAACATACGGCCAACTTTGTTTGTGAATGATGCGGTGTACTGTAATAAGTTCACCATGATGTCAAATAAATACGCGATGGATGTAATGCTCCTAAACATGGAGTATTTACAGGAAGAGGTACAGAAGATAGGACAGGAGAACAAAGACATGGAGACGCAAATTAAATTGTTGGTGAAGGATGATGACTTCCAGAAGTTCAAGGAACTAATACGTTTGAGAACCGAAAGGGTAAAAAAAGACCTGGAGGAAACAAAACGCCAAAAATGGGCGAGAGACAATGAGGATTACCAGACGGGATTAGTTTACAATTGGCAAAAGGATAAATGGCCGAAGAAAGGTGGTTTGAAATGGAAAAGACTATGTTATTATCGTACTAAGCCTGTTAATAAATCTGATTCCATCCCATCCAGAGACGGACAGGCCACAAGAAGAAGAAGAGGAGGAGTCCGCCACAGAAGGAGCCAGAAGAAGGAGAGAGAAACAGAGGTCAGGACTCAGGAGCAACAAAAAACGAAATCCGAATTGGTGGTAAATATTTCTGAAAAGACTCTGAGTGTAGCTCAAATCGATATACTTAACAAAGGACTGAGTTATAATATTAATACTCATGTAGACTGGTTCCAGTTAGATGTAGATATGGCCAGGATGTTCCGAATGGTTAAATTGAAACATTGGTTTAATGGGAGGGAGTCAAGACATAAACCGAGGGAAAGCGAGCTAACACTGAAAGAATTTTCACTGTTTAAGAGGAGTGATTTTACCCCAGTTGAAGTGGTACCAGCAATAGAAACATTCATGACAGCAGTTAGAAGAGATATAGACGCCATACAGCGGAGTAGTCAGAGAATCCTTAAACACCCTAACGTGAAAAAAGGAGAATATGAAGCTTTACAGGAACTAGTCCATGACGGCGACCGGGTGGTGAAACCAGCAGATAAGGGGGGAGCAGTCGTCGTCATGGACAAGGGGAAATATATAGCAGAAGTCATGAGACAACTGAGAGATGAGGAAGTATATCAGAAACTATTTAGAGATCCGAAGTTCGAGATACAGAAAAATATAAAAACAGTCTTGGAAGCAGCTAAATTAGGCGGGTTGATAGACCAGGAGCTACTGGACTATTTAATAGTGGATAGCCCGAGGACACCTGTACTTTACATTGTCCCAAAAATCCACAAGTCAATCGAAAGCCCACCAGGGAGACCAATAGTGTCGGGGGTAGACTCTGTTTTTAATAATGTGGGAATCTTTTTAGACAAATTGCTGAACCCACTAGCAAAGTCAGCAAGGTCCTACATTTGTGATACGGGACATTTTCTGGAAAAATTGAGGAACTTGGAAGTGGGTATGGGAGATATGCTAGTATCCTTCGATGTAGTCTCATTATATACATCCATTGAACACGATAGGGGTATTAGAGCAGTAAGGATGATGTTAGAGAACACACAATATGGCGAGGATAGTAAAAAACTGATAATTGATCTGTTGGAAATTTGCTTGCGGTCCAATTACTTTCTGTTTGGGGACACATACTACAAACAGTTAAAGGGCACCGCCATGGGGGCTCATATGGCGTGTGCGTATGCCGGGGTCACCATGGCGGTGCTTGAAGAGGAGCATGTCTATGTGTCCCACCACTTCCGGAATGTCCGGGAGTGGTGGAGATACATAGATGATGTGTTCCTAATATGGAGAGGTGATGTAAAAGAGCTCGAAGATTTTCATAAGTACCTCAACACAGTTGATACCAGCATCAAATTCACCATGGTACATTCAAAAAAGGAGATACAGTTTCTTGATGTGAATGTTGAGCTGGAAGGAAGGAAATTGAGTACAACATTACATGTGAAACCAACAGATAGGAACAGGTTGTTGCATTTTAAGAGTAGCCATCCCATAGAGATGAAAAGGGCCATACCTATAGGACAGGTTGAACGAGTAAGACGCATTGTCAGTGATGAGGAGAAGAGAGAGGAAGCGATTATTAAGCTGATGGATAAGTTTAAAGATAGGGGTTACCCAGAAGAAATCCTAAGAAAGAGTAGGAACAAACGGAGGGAAGAAAGAACCACCCAAAGAAAAGGATGGAGGTTACCAGTAGTGACAACTTTTGGTGAAGAGTCCAGGGAGATAACTCAGGCGATTAGAAGAAACTGGCAGATCTTGAGCAATGGCTTACCGGAAGTAAGGGAGTTTAAGGAACCGCCACTTTTCTCTTTTAGAAGAGGTCGGAGCTTAAGGGATCGATTAGTACAGTCGGACATTGGGTCATTTAAGCGACAAACCACACTAACGGGCATAACGAGAACAGGGAATTTCCCTTGTATAGGTTGTGTCAATTGCCCACTGATGAAAAAGGGAAATTTATATGAAGTTAAAGGAAGGACATATAAGATCCAACAATTTTTTACATGCGCCTCTGATCATGTGGTTTATCTTTTAGAGTGCCCATGCAAAGAATATTATGTAGGTGAGACGACTTTGGAGTTGAGGATTAGGATGAGCCAGCATAGGTACAGCATCAGGAAGAAGATAATGAATTTACCAGTATCGAAGCACTTCACAGAGGCAGGACATGATGAGTGGGATTTAAGAGTTAGGGCAATTGATGGAATACCATTGATGAGAAGAGGAGGGGATCGTGAGAAACAACTGAGGATACAGGAATTAAAGTGGATTAAAAAATTGGGCACTTTAAAACCCGGTGGCCTTAACGTGGACTATAAGTTAGGAGTCGCCCTCTAGCCAATAGGATAGGAATCTCTTTCATAATAAATTGTATGCATTTTAACCACGCTTGTATTTTAAATAGGTTTTTAAGTGACACAGAAGTATTAACACTATTTTTTCCTAAATTATTTATAGAAAAGTATGAAGACACGGAAATCAGAAGGAGGTCAAAAAAATGCTGATAGAGTCTGCACAGTGTTGAAGGAATGGGAGCGGCGATATAGGGAGCACTGTATGGTAACTACATACAACATGGCGCACTAATCAATCGTATTCCTTTGTGAGGGTATGTTTTATTAAAACACAAAGATAATAATTAAGATAGATTTTTAGAACACATTAGCATAATGAACACAGTGTCATATGGTGACCAGAATGAGAGAGTAGGAGGACAAAAAACAGGATCACCCCTGGATCGCCCCTAATTTATAAAGGGTTAATGATATTGGCTTTACCTAGGCCAAAAGAAATAGTCAAGTATACGGGGCGGATAAGTAAGGGGAAAAATAGATCTATAAATATATACCTGAGGATGTCCCGTATGAAAGTGAAGGTCACATTCACTAAAGCGATTTTGCACAAATAATGAGGCCAATAATTAAGGAAGCACTATATCTTAGAGATGAGCACTATTAAACAAAGAGCAACTGATAAAGGCAAGCACTTTAGAGGCACAAAGCACTTTATATAATGAGTAAGGCACAAGAGATGTAATAAAGACACGCTCAGATCGAAAATTGCCCCAACAAAGATGGAGATTGACGGAGTTTCACAAATGCGCATGCGCGGACGCGTTGACGTCACCGCGCACGCATAGCGCGGCTCCCACGCTAGCGAAGGTGGGGGCCGAGCGAGTTACACATAGCAGCGCTTCCGGGACGCTGAGAACACATGCCACGATACAGGAACCTGGTAAGCCGCTCCCGGACAGCTCAATACTGTAATAGATGACACAGAGTTAATAAGAACATAAACAAACAAGTTAAATACTGTACAGAACTGTAGATCATTAGCATGAAAATGACTGTACTTAAGAACAAAGAATGTAAACTTCTGATTACTGATGCATATGAAGCACTGTCACATTATTTGCTAGCATGATTACTAATTAGGTGAAGGGTATTGTTATTGAAATGAATTTATGTAAATTATGTGAAAGGAAGTGATGTAATTAGCCAAAGGTGTATAAAAGACTGCTTTAATTGTAATGTGGTTGCTGGATAAAGAGCTGACAGGCTCGAAACGTTGCCATCTGTGCCAGGCTGGAATAAACAACATACGCTTTGGAAAGAAGTGCTGTGACCCGTTTTAAACTGTATGTATTATAGAGGCTAGAAGGAGCCTCAGGGACGCTTTGCACTCTGTATACTACCAGCATAACACGCTGCTCCTAGCTTTTGTCTCTATTTAACTATTTATCTATCTCTATCTATTTATCTATCTATTTATCTATCTATCTATTTATCTATCTATCTCTATCTATTTATCTATCTCTATCTATCTATTTATCTATTTATCTCTATCTATTTATCTATTTATCTCTATCTATTTATCTATCTATTTATCTATCTCTATCCAGGGGCGGAACTACCGTGATGCAGCTGGTGCAGCTGCACCAGGGCCCCGGCCACCTAGGGGGCCCCTGAAGGCTCCAGCGGCGGTCCGTTCCGCCTCCTGACAGGAGGGAAGAGCACCGCCATTCACTCCCCCGTGGGGTACTGTGCCTCACAGGGCTGACTCCATTGAGGGGCCCGGGCTGCAGAGGCCAGGAGGGGGGCCCGGAGACACTGACGGCCCGGGCTCCTCCTCTGTCACTCTGCTGCTGGCCGAGCCCCAAGTGCAGGGAGTGGAGCCCAGCAGCGTACCTGAAGGGGGACCCGGGGGTGCAGCAAGGCAGGTGGGTGCCGTCGGCAGCGGCAGTGTGCGGTGTCTCCCCGGCGGCTGCAGTGTGAGTCGGACATTCTCTCTCTGAGCCGCTGTCAGACTGACAGCGGTTCAGAGAAAGTGCTGTGCCCGCCGGCTCCCACTGATCAGCTAGATGAATTGAAGCCCTGACCGCGGACACTTCCGGGTCAGGGTGCAGGGTGTTCATCTCCACGCTGCCGACGTCACAGCGCTGCAGAGGCGCCAAACAGCGGCGGTGGAAAGTGCTCCGCTCTAATGGAGCTGAAGACACCGAAGATGGAGTCCTCTGAGTCATGATAGCGTAATTGGGGGTGAGTGAGAGGGTGGGGGACATTATTATGCGCAGTAAATGGAGGGAGAGGGGGAGGAGAGTGATGGTCAGTAGAGGGAGGAGGGGAGAGAGTGATGGTCAGGAGGGGGAGAGGATAGTGATGGTCAGCAGAGGGAGGAGGAGAGCAGAGTGATGGTCAGCAGAGGGAGGAGGGGAGAGAGTGATGGTCAGCAGAGGGAGGGGGAGAGGAGAGTGATGGTCAGCAGAGGGAGGAGGAGAGCAGAGTGATGGTCAGCAGAGGGAGGAGGGGAGAGAGTGATGGTCAGCAGAGGGAGGGGGAGGGGGAGAGGAGAGTGATGGTCAACAGAGGGAGGGGGAGAGGAGAGTGTGGTCAGCAGAGGGAGGGGAAGAGGAGAGTGTGGTCAGCAGAGGGTGGGGGAGAGGAGAGTGTGGTCAGCAGAGGGAGGAGGGGAGAGGAGGGTGATGGTCAGCAGAGGGAGGAGAAGAGCAGAGTGATGGTCAGCAGAGGGAGGAGGGGAGAGAGTGATGGTCAGCAGAGGGAGGAGGGGAGAGGAGAGTAATGGTCAGCAGGGGGAGGGGAGAGTGATGGTCTGCAAATGGAGGGAGGGGGAGTGTATCATGTGCAGCAAATGGAGGACAGGATTTGAGAACGGGGAGCAAGGGGGTGATAGGTGCAGACACAGTATGGGGAGCCATAGGCTAAATCTGAGTGCACAGTATGGGCATGTGTGCAGACAATATGAGTAGTTAGGGGGAATGGGTGCGGAAAAAGTATAGGAAGTGAGGGGAGGTGGGTGCAGACACAATATGGGGAATGAGGAGGAATGGGTATGGACACAGAATAGTGGGTCAGGGGGTGTTGGGTGCAGTGAAATACCCCCTCACCACCATACTGAGTCCACACCCATCCCTCCTTTCTCCTCATACTGTGACTGCAGTGCAGTCACAGTATGAGGAGAAAGGAGGGATGGGTGTGGACTCAGTATGGTGGTGAGGGGGTATTTTGTGAGCAGACATAGTATCGGGAGCAAGTGGGTGATGAGTACGGAGGTAGTTTTGAGTGAGGACGGGATAAGAAAAATGTGAGGTCAAACATAATAAAGACTGCTTAGCGTGGGGGCGGGATGGATGCAGTCACGACTGGGTAGTATGTGTTGTGTGGGGGTTTGCATGGGGTGACAGTGTGAGGCCACAGCAAGGATGAGAGAGTATGTTGAAGAGAGAGTGTGATGAGAAGGTACAGTATAGAGGACAGTGGGATTATTTGTTCAGGAGCGCAGTGTAGGGCAGATATTTTTATTTAGACAGAATTAGGGCACCGTGTCAGGATGTGCTGCAGAAAAGTGGAGAAGATGGAAGTCTGCAAAGACATGAAAAGTCATCATGGCGTCAGGACAAGATGAAGAAAAGAAAAAGACGACCCCGATCAGAGACAAGGTCATCTATAAGGTACCTGGGTGGAAATGGGGGGGGAAGGGGGCCCCCGAAAAATTTCTTGCACCAGGGCCCACTACAGTCTAGGTCCGCCCCTGTCTCTATCTATCTATCTCTATTTATCTATCTATCTCTATTTATCTATTTATCTATCTATATCTATCTATCTATCTATCTACATTTATCTATCTCTATCTACATCTATCTATCTATCTCTATCTATCTATCTATATCTATCTATGGCGAAGTGGCCATTGCGAGCCGTTGCAAGGCCTCCCGCCCTGGCGACGACTGACGAGAGCCGAGCGCCGTGGCCGAAAATAGAACCAAGGGCCCGCCCATGCATAGTTCTAAAGACCGCTATGTATCTCAATGCGAAGTGAGGTGCTATGCTCATTGGTCGGCGCCAGCACATAGCGACCAATGAGCATAGCGTCCTACTTACAGCGGTAAATTTGAAACTCAAAGTCCTCCAGTTGTACTGCCACTGCGAAATTAACCCCTTATATACCAGTTCAGCATTAGCTCCATACTTTTTACTGTCTATTAGTACTGGCAGTGGTACATTAACCCCTTATATTCCCTTTTTGGTGTTATTTCTATAACACAATGTGTAGTTGTAATGCCACTGCCAAGTTAACCCCTTATATACGATTTCTGCATTAAGTGCTTCCTTTGTAGTGTCTATTACTATTGGCAGTGCTACATTAACCCCTTGCACACCATTTTGGATACAATTACACTGCTTAGTCTGTTGTGGGAGTGACGGTGGGACATTAACTCCTTCAATCACCTTTTTGATATCATTATAAGTTCCAACTTTAATAGAGTCCTGCCAGTCGAACATTAACCCCTTCTAAACCTGCACTATATTGGTACCCTGACAGTTTGGACTGCATCGGCTACTTAGTCATACATCTGACGTTAAAGTCTATTTTTAATTGGTTGTAATACAGATTGATTTCTAATTACAAGTACATACACTCACTATAAGTTACTCTTTGCCACTTAGTAAATGGAAATTTCTGTATATTTTTCTTTCTACAAAAATTAAACAAATAAAATCATGCTATTGTACATGTATATACTCTCACTATTCATATCTTCCTTATAACAAACATATTCTACTTCACATTGCATTGTATTGTGATTACACTTGCTAACATGAGCTCTGAGAAATCTGCTGACGTGACCAAGAAAGCGCCTGTGCCTGCACCGAAGGCTAAGAAGCGCAGCACGAAGAGTGCTGAAGACAGGCGCATTAAATTGGAGAAAGGGAAGGCTGCGTATTACAAACGCATGTGCAAGGAGTCTCCTGAAGAGAGAAGCCAGAGATTGAAAAAAAATGCTCTGGCAGCCCGGGAGCGTCGCAGAAAGAGCAAGTTAATACAGCAAGTCATACCTTCTCCCGATCTCACCGCTTCCAGCTCAACCGCCGTTGAATTGCCGCATACTGAACATCCTTTACCACCGGCAAAGTGTGCACGTAAGCGAAAACACTGTGCTGCCGAGACGACATATCACAAACAGGCTCACAGCAAGAAAGTTCAAACTGCTTTCAAAGCACGTATCAGTGTGGAGTCTCCTAAGTCAAAACAACTCCGCTTACACAATTCTGTTGCGGAACAACACCGACGACGCGCACGCATTGCTTCCATCTCTATATTCAGACAGCCTCAGCTTCATATACCATCTACATCCTCATTCATCGAATGTGTGGAACCTGAAGCAGTGCAACGTCTAATATATGTTGGCCTACATAAAAAATATAATATTTTGTTACCTCCTACTGTCCTCATACATCCCATTGGTTTTACCGATGATGACACTTCCATTGTAGAGCACAGCTGTGGTCCAATGACATATACATGTCAATATTGTGAGGCACTACATTTTCATACTGAGATGCCATGTGATCAAAATTATACACTCTGCTGTCACAAGGACAAGGTCCAGATACCTATCTCTGAATACCCTGAGGTATTCAAGCGTTTACTTAAAGGAGAAAGTGAGTACAGTCGTAATCTCATGGACAACATCCGAGCCATCAACAGTTCTTTTGCTTTCGCCTCCATGGGTGCCAATATTTCTCCACCACCTGGACATGGCCCTTACTGTTTCCGCATACATGGCCAAATCTACCATCGCACTGGCACATTACAGCCGGCAGATGATCAAGTTCCAATGTATGCTCAACTTTACATCTTGGATACTGCTACCGCCAACGAACAACGTTTGCAATGTCAACCAAATTTACAATGCCATCCAACTTTAATGAGTATTATTGCTCTGCAATTAGAAAACATCAATCCTTTTGTAGCTGCATACAAAATGCTCCGTGACGTGGAACAGGAAGAACAACAAAAGGCTGAAAGAAATGGCACTGTCATGCCAAATATTACGATGGCACTTAAACAAGACCGCAGTCAAGACCCTCGACGCTATAACAATCCTACTGTCAACGAAGTAGCTGTTGTGTTTGAAAATAACAATGGGGAGCCACCATTCAACCGAGATATATTAAACCATTTAAAAGCTGATCCACAAAATCCTTTGGCTCCAAAGACACAACAGGTCAGCATTCTTCACAGTAACTTGGATGCGTTACTCTATCCTTTATTTTTCCCTTACGGAGAACAAGGGTGGCATGATGGACTGAAGCATCAAGGAAAAAGTGAACGCAGGGTTACACAACTCCAATATTACTGTTATGTGCTGTCTGTCCGCAATCACTTTAATCCCCTTTTGAATGCTGGAAAATTGACACAGCAGTATTTAGTTGATGCTTATGTGAAAATTGAGGCCAATCGACTGAATTTTATCCGTCAACACCAGTCAGATTTAAAAGTCGAGGATTATTGCATACTTCCAGAGCATCTCATCAACAAATCCATTCAAAAAGGCATTCCCATTGGCAGAACTGTCATTCTTCCATCATCGTTCGAAGGCAGCCCCAGAAATATGCAGCAGCGGTATCAAGATGCCATGGCTATAGTCACTAAATTTGGTCACCCAGATTTATTTGTCACCATGACATGTAATCCCAAATGGAATGAGATCACTAACAATTTGGAACCATGGCAGCGTGTAGAACACAGACCAGATTTGGTGGCACGGGTCTTCAGAATTAAACTTGAAGCACTGTTAAAAGACATTAAAAATGGCTTATTTGGAAAAGTTTGCACCATGGTTCATGTAATTGAGTTTCAGAAACGTGGGCTACCTCATGCTCACATTTTGATAATTTTGGATGCCACCTCAAAATTACGCACAGAGATTGAAGTTGACAATACTGTTTGGGCTGAAATACAAGATCCTATCACCTACCCTCAGCTTCATAAGATCGTCATGCAACACATGATTCATGGTCCCTGTGGAGAACTGAGGCCAAATTCACCATGTATGCATCTTGGGAAGTGTAGCAAAGGTTTCCCCAAACAATTTCAGGATTTGACTGTCATCGCAAAGGATGCCTATCCGACGTATCGACGAAATACAGGACCATCATTTGAACACCATTCCGTCATGATTGACAATTCGTGGGTAGTTCCTTATAATCCTTTCTTACTACTCAAATATAAGTGTCATATCAATGTGGAAGTTTGTGGCTCCATACAAAGTGTCAAATACTTATTTAAATATGTATATAAAGGACATGATAAAGCAAATCTGGAAATTTGCCAAACAAGCATCCAACATGATGAAACACATCAATTTATGGATTCCCGTTATGTTAGTGCACCTGAGGCAGCTTGGCGGATATTTGCTTATCCCATGCACAAACAATCGCACAGTATTATTCGCCTGGCCGTACATCTGCCTCATTCTCAACAACTCTATTTTCATGAGGATGACTCCATAGCCAACATCAGACACAAGCTACATAACAATTCCACTCTTATGGGCTATTTTGAGCTTAATAAGAAGGACCCAACTGCTCATACTATTAATATCGTGAAATTCCAGAACACTACGTTTGGATAGAAGGTTCTTGGCAACAGAGAAAGCGAGGAGGTGCTTCTGTAATTGGAAGAATGTATACCGTAAGTCTCAGAGACCAAGAACGCTACTATTTGCGGTTGTTGTTGTTGCTGCATGTCAAAGGTGCCACCAGTTTTGACAGCATTAAAACGGTTCATGGAGTTACACATCTAACTTTCAAAGACGCTGCCTTAGCTCTTGGTTTATTATTTGATGACAGTTTGTGGAGAAATACCTTACTTGATGCTTGCATTTTGAACATGCCTGCACAGCTACGTGATATGTTTGCCTACATTTGCATTTTTGGCCCTCCTGCTAATCCACTGGAGTAGTGGCTTGAATTTAAAGAACACTTCATTCAAGACTATTGCCATAAATATCACTCAAACACGGAGGAGTGTGCGAATTGTGAAGGATATGCGATGACAGATATCCAAGAAATTTTGAGAAGTCATGGCAAAAAATATACTGAATTTAACTTACCACGCCCTGTCAGGAAACAACAACTTCCACAACAATTTGATCAAGACGATGAGTTAAGAACAGCTGCTGAGATGAAAGCAACTCTCAATCCTCAACAACTTTTGGCTTATGAGGCTATTATTCAAGCATTAGAAGACACTACTGCAACACCAAAGTGCTTCTTCATTGACGGTCCTGGTGGCAGTGGAAAAACTTACCTTTACCATCTACTTCTACATCAACTAAGGGGAGAAGGAAAAATGGTGTCACCTGCTGCCACTACAGGAATTGCAGCCAATATGCTTGAAGGAGGAAGAACAATTCATTCTCTTTATGGAATACCAATACCTGTGAATGAAACATCGGTTTCCAGGATAAAAAATGACACGGATGCAGCTTCTGATTTGCAGAACACTGAACTCTTTATTATAGATGAGTGCACAATGGTCTCAAAGTATGCATTGCATGTCATTGAAAGACTCTTACGAGATGTTATGACCAAAAAAGTTACCAACAAAGAAAAGACACCTTTTGGAGCCAAAGTAATTGTACTTGGAGGAGACTTTCGACAATGTCTTCCTGTCATTCCTCATGGCACAAGAACAGATATTGTAGAGAGCTGTTTAAAATATTCTACACATTGGCCAATTTTCAATCCACTCCCGCTTATTAACAACATGCGCTCTATTGATCCGGAATACAGCACTTGGTTGCTTAAACTTGGTAATGGTGAGCTGTCCAATGAATATAATCTTGGAGATGATGTCATCGAGATTCCTCCAGATATGCTGTGCACTGGGTCTTTAATACATGAGATCTTTGGAGACAACATTAACATTGATGTCAATAACAACGAGAGTATCGATATCGCTGCTTCTCATGCTATCTTATGTCCTAAGAATGACGACGTCGATTTGGTTAATTCCAAAGTCATGCATTGCTTGATTGGTGAGTACACAGACTATATGAGTGAAGATTCTATTGATGCGGAGGACTGTGATGATTCAGAACAATACCCACCTGAATTTTTGCATTCACTTACACCTACTGGAATGCCTCTACATCATCTAAAAATTAAAGTTGGCACCATTGTCATGCTGTTACGCAACCTGAATACCAGGAAAGGTCTGTGCAATGGTACTCGACTCATTGTAACTGCATTGTTTCCAAACATGATCCAGGCTAAAGTTATTACCGGCTCAGCAGCAGGACAGGTGGTATTCATTCCACGTATTGATTTATGTCCATCAGAGACTGCATTACCATTCAGATTAAGAAGACGACAATTTCCCATCAAGGCAGCGTTTGCAAAGACCATCAATAAATCGCAAGGGCAAACTCTCAATAGAGTTGGGATATATCTCCCGGAACCACCTTTTGCCCATGGTCAACTCTATGTGGCCTTTTCTAGAGTCAAGCAACGCTGTAATGTCAAGGTCAAAGTCCTCAATACACCACTCCAAGGACAATTACTGCCTGATTCTCCTAAGGTCTTTACACACAATATCGTGTACAAAAATGTTTTACGTTAAGTTTTTTCTTTTTTTTTCATACTGTTCTGATACTTTTTTTACAAAAACCACAAAATCTACAAAAAAATTAGTTTAGTTATATTTCTAAAGATATTAATTACATGGTTATTATATAGCCATGTTATATATATATATATATATAGTTATTTTTGGGGAGATTAAATCCCTTTTGTACAGAATTTATCATATATATATATATATATATTTATTTTTATTTTTTTTCTTGTTATTTATCATATGGAGTTGCAGGTTCCATGCTGCAATATGCACCCTCATTACCTACAGGTGATGGAGGGTCTAGATGGTGTCTGCCCACTGAAAAGTGGGGGGTGGACAAGGAGGATAGGGATATCAGAGTAGGACTCATCAGACCCTGAAGTCACTTTGTCGCAGTTGATGAGCAAACAGACATTGGCCAATGTATGTACCAAGAACTTCAGAATTAAATAAAAAATTGGAGATTTTTGAGTTTTTTGAAAAAAACGTAAGTTTTTAAACTTTTTCCTCAAATATATATAGCTAGTAGCTTATGTACATCATTGGTAGTAGCTGTGTGCTGCAAGGATCTTTTTCATATTATATATATATATATATATATGTATATATATATATATATATATATATATATATATATACAGATGAACACACATTTAGTATGAGATCATAGATGTGTATCATCCAAATTTTACAATTTGGTGATAGAAACCATCATATTATGTTCCAGCACTACAAGTGCTGAGAATTTTGCTATATTTTTTTCACAGGGAGAGGTTTTTGTGAACAGCTAAGAGACGGGTGGGATGGCTGTTCACACACATCTCCATCTCAAGGTGTGTTCACTGAGACGGGTGGGATGGCTGTTCACACACATCTCCATCTCAAGGTGTGTTCACTATATATAGATAGAGAGGGACATATCTAAATTGAGATTTACCTTTGACTCCAGCATTTTTTAGCTATTTGTGGATGTTTTTTTTTTTTAATTTAACATTTCTACGTTTGCTGCCTTAGGGCTCACCTACAGCACACTTGCCGTAATTTTCATGCAATGTGTATGGAATTTGTAGTTCACTTGCAGTGGATGCAGACAACGTGGTTGCGGCTGTTTCAGCCACAATAACTGCAGTGACCTGTGGTTTGTTAGTGGCTGTATTTCCTGCATCTGCCGTAGCCATGTTTGCTCCATTTACCGCAAATTTACTGCTAATTCCTTAGTTGTGTTATGGAAATTGCTGCAAGTCTGTTGACGGTAACTCCTTAGGTGTCAGGTGTGGAAATTTTATTTTTTACATCCACATCCTTTTTAAATAGATGAAAAATGCTGCTGTTAAATAAATCAAAATATTCATAATTCGGAATTAGTTAGATTAGGACCCACCAGACGTAAGGGCATCTTGATGCGATTGGTGGGCTGACACAAACTGGCTAATACACAGAATATCAATATTGATTTGTCAAATCAAGCTATTGACACATTAACAAGTATTGTTACTTTGTGTTCCTAGACCCTTACATCATAATAGTTCAATTTTCCAAAAATGATATCAACCATACAATTATATGTAGTTGATGGAAAGATATCATGGAATTATTGGATTATTAGTTAAAACTATTTTTAAATAAAGGAAATACGGATTCTAGACTTCCGATTCTTTAGAATCGGGCTCACAGCTAGTAAAATATAATAATGTTCTAAACATAGATTGTACAGTATGATATATTAAATTTTGCATGTACTTTGTAGTGAATATGCATGGCTATTGTAATAAGAGAATGATATGTTTGCACTGCTATTTGTAATCACTGTATACTGTAAATAGATTAAATATCATGTATTTACAAAGATGTAAAAACAACAAAGATACCAGTAAGTAAGGCCAACTTCACACAACTGTTTTCTGCTGTCAGGTTCTGTACGGTGTTTTGCAGGATGCAGCGGACAGAACCTGACAGCATCGGACAAGCAGAAACTGAGGGCAAATATGCCCTCCGATTCTGTTTTTTGCAGGATTCGTTTCTGCTCGTTTCGGCTGCTGTCAGTGGTGCTGAAATTTCAGCCTTAGTGTGTAGAGGAGCTGCTTGCGGTGCTGAAATTTCAGCGTTTTATGCAGTGGAGCTCTCCATGGTGCTGAACGTTCAGCAGTGGCTCTGAAATGCTGCTGCTGTCCATGGTGCTGAATGAGCATGGCAGCATTTCAGAGCCGGCGCTGTTCTGTAAATGGCATCCGGGAAACGATCCGATTTTTGGCTGCATCCGGGGCGATCTGGCACTTACAGACTCCCATATTATGGGCGCCGGATTGCCCCGGATCCAGGAGGATCTGATTTTGTCTGATTTTTGCACGGGAGACAAATGATGCTGACTCCGATTTTGTGTCCGATGCAAAGCCGGACAAAATCGGATCAGGAACAAAATACAGCAAACCGGATGGCCAAATAGGACCAATCCGGCACCATAGGGATGCATGGTGGCAAAACGAGATCAGGTTCTGTCCGGTTCAAACCCTTCAATATGCAGGCAAGCGCACAGATGCATAGTTGCCCTGCTCTTGCACTCGGTTGCGCTCGGTGCCCCCATTACCTGCTATGGCCCAGCACAGCCGAGCGCACGCTCTGAAATCCCAGAAGCACGAATGTGAAGTGCCTGACATTATCGCGCACGCGCTTAGTCAGACACACCCGGAAATGTCGCATTACATTTTTCAGGTGTGTCTCACTAAGCACATGCATGGTGACGTCAGCCCAGTCACACTTGTGCTTCGGGGATGTCTGTTTCTGCGCTCGGCTGCACTCGGCCATAGAAGGTAATGGGGGCACCGAGCGCAGGAGCGGTGCATCCATGCGTCTATGCTCTTGGCTGCAGCTGTCTCTAAATGCACCTGCGCTGGCATTTGCGCTAGCCCAAGGCAGGAAGGGCAGCCAAGCGCACAGGCTCATTAGATGTGAAAAGGGCCATAGCCTTTGTTAACAATGCAGTCACACTGGCTCCCAGGATCCGTTTTTAGCATCAGTTTTTGTACTTAGAAAAATAAAGTTAAAAAACTGATGCTAATAACGGATCCAGGGCTTATGTGTGAACCTAGCCATTCACTTGCATTGATGAGTCTCAGCAAGATACGCTGCCATACGCTGATGAAAAACTCGCAGATGGGCATTGTACTATACCTTACGGCTGACGCAAGCCCTAAAAACTTAGAAATTTTCCCTGCAACGCATAGCGTTAACATTATGTGCTGTGGAAGAACGCTGCCCCATAGAAACCCTATGTTTAACTTAGCAGCGGCCACACAAGACGTGCGCTTTATCACAGCACACAGGAAACGCTGTCTGCAGTGTGACCCTAGCCTAACTTGATTAAACACAAGATCCACCAGAGGACAAGTAATACTTTCATGATAAATGCATGACAATCCTAGCCTGTCCAGGGGAAATTTTTTCTAACTGATAAATGAACACTCTTCAATCCATTAGTTTAGTGAATACCACTCAAGAGTTTTTGTTCATAAAAACTTTATGTTTAAACAAAAGTTTATGTCCAGTGTTACTATGTGAACTTATTATCCTTGGTATCTCCCTATCATTTATTTTTGTATGTATTGGTGTCATTTGTTATGCATTTTAATCTATTATATAATTGCCGTAGCGACTTCCGTCAAGTCCGGCGCTACTTCCATGGCTTTGTTCGCGTGGCTTGGCACTTTCTCCAGGACTTTCGTCCCGACCCACGATGCAATGGCCGCGAAGCGGTCATTGCGAGCAGTAAAACATCTCTCTCTCTCTCTCTCTCTCTCTCTCTCCATATGACATGTCCTTACATGACATTCCCATATGACATGACATGACATTTCCATATGACATGACATGACATTCCCATATGACATGACATGACATTCCCATATGACATGACATGACATTCCCATATGACATGACATGACATTCCCATATGACATGACATGACATTCCCATATGACATGACATGACATTCCCATACGACATGACATGACATTCCCATGTGACCTGACATGACATTCCCATATGACATGACATGACATTCCCATATGACATGACATGACATTCCCATATGACATGACCTTCCCATATGACATGACTTTACATGACATGACATTCCCATATGACATGACCTGACATGACATGACATTCCCATATGACATGACCTGACATGACATTCCCACATGACATGACCTGACATGACATTCCCATATGACATGACCTGACATGACATTCCCATATGACATGACCTGACATGACATTCCCATATGACCTGACATGACATTCCCATATGACCTGACATGACATGACATTCCCATATGACCTGACCTGACATGACATTCCCATATGACCTGACCTGACATGACATTCCCATATGACATGACCTGACATGACATTCCCATATGATCTGACCTTACATGGCATGACATTCCCATATGACCTGACCTGACATGACATTCCCATATGACCTGACCTGACATGACATTCCCATATGACCTGACCTGACATGACATTCCCATATGACATGACCTTACATGACATGACATTCCCATATGACATGACCTTACATGACATGACATTCCCATATGACATGACCTTACATGATATGACATTCCCATATGACATGACCTTACATGACATGACATTCCCATATGACATGACCTGACATGACATTCCCATATGACATGACCTGACATGACATTCCCATATGACCTGACATGACATGACATTCCCATATAACATGACCTTACATGACATGACATTCCCATATGACATGACCTGACATGACATTCCCATATGACATGACCTTACATGACATTCCCATATGACATTACCTTACATGACATTCCCATATGACATGACCTTACATGACATGAAATTCCCATATGACATGACCTTACATGACATGACATTCCCATATGACATGACCTTACATGACATGACATTCCCATATGACATGACCTTACATGACATGACATTCCCATATGACATGACCTTACATGACATGACATTCCCATATGACATGACCTTACATGACATGACATTCCCATATGACATGACCTGACATGACATTCCCATATGACATGACCTGACATGACATTCCCATATGACATGACCTGACATGACATTCCCATATGACATGACCTGACATGACATTCCCATATGACATGACCTGACATGACATTCCCATATAACATGACCTGACATGACATTCCCATATGACCTGACCTGACATGACATTCCCATATGACATGACCTGACATGACATGACATTCCCATATGACATGACCTGACATGACATTCCCATATGACATGACCTTACATGACATGACATTCCCATATGACATGACATGACATTCCCATATGACATGACATGACATTCCCATATATGACATGACATGACATTCCCATATGACATGACATTCCCATATGACATGACATGACATTCCCATATGACATGACATGACATTCCCATATGACATGACATGACATTCCCATACGACATGACATGACATTCCCATGTGACCTGACATGACATTCCCATATGACATGACCTTCCCATATGACATGACCTTACATGACATGACATTCCCATATGACATGACCTGACATGACATGACATTCCCATATGACATGACCTGACATGACATTCCCATATGACATGACCTGACATGACATTCCAATATGACATGACCTGACATGACATGACATTCCCATATGACATGACCTGACATGACATGACATTCCCATATGACATGACCTGACATGACATGACATTCCCATATGACATGACCTGACATGACATTCCCATATGACATGACCTGACATGACATTCCCATATGACATGACCTGACATGACATGACATTCCCATATGACCTGACATGACATTCCCATATGACATGACCTGACATGACATTCCCATATGACATGACCTGACATGACATTCCCATATGACATGACATGACATTCCCATATGACATGACCTTACATGACATGACATTCCCATATGACATGACCTTACATGACATGACATTCCCATATGACATGACCTTACATGACATGACATTCCCATATAACATGACCTTACATGACATGACATTCCCATATGACATGACCTTACATGACATGACGTTCCCATATGACATGACCTTACATGAATGACATTCCCATATGACATGACCTAACATGACATGACATTCCCATATGACATCACCTTACATGACATGACATTCCCATATGACATGACCTTACATGACAACATTCCAATGACCTACCTACAGACATTCCATAACTGACCTGACAACATTCCCATATACTACCTGAATGACATCCCATATGACATAGACATGACATCCAAACTGACATGACATGACATTCCATATGACTCATGACATGCATATACATGACCTACATTCCTCTGACATACTCCCAAGCATGACGCTATGACATGACATTCCATATGACATGACCTGACATATGACATTCCCATATGACATGACCTGACATGACATTCCCATATGACATGACCTGACATGACATTCCCATATGACATGACTGACATGACATTCCATATGACATGACTACATGACATTTCCCATATGACATGACCTGACATGACATGACATTCCCATATGACATGACATGACATTCCATATGACATGACCTGACATGACTTACACCATATGACTGACCTACATGACATGACATTCCCATATGACATGACCTTACATGACATGACATTCCCATATGACATGACCTACATGACATGACTTCCCATATGACATGACCTACATGACATGACATTCCCATATGACATGACCTCTGACATGACATGACATTCCCATATGACATGACCTGACATGACATTCCATACTGAACAGTCCTTGACATGACATGACATTCCCATATGACATGACCATGACATGACATTCCCATATGACATGACCTACATGGGGGGGGGGGGGGGGGGGGGGGGGGGGGGGGGGGGGGGGGGGGGGGGGGGGGGGGGGGGGGGGGGGGGGGGGGGGGGGGGGGGGGGGGGGGGGGGGGGGGGGGGGGGGGGGGGGGGGGGGGGGGGTTTTTTTTTTTTTTTTTTTTTTTTTTTTTTTTTTTTTTTTTTTTTTTTTTTTTTTTTTTTTTTTTTTTTTTTTTTTTTTTTTTTTTTTTTTTTTTTTTTTTTTTTTTTTTTTTTTTTTTTTTTTTTTTTTTTTTTTTTTTTTTTTTTTTTTTTTTTTTTTTTTTTTTTTTTTTTTTTTTTTTTTTTTTTTTTTTTTTTTTTTTTTTTTTTTTTTTTTTTTTTTTTTTTTTTTTTTTTTTTTTACATGACATTCCCATATGACATGACCTGACATGACATGACATTTTTGACCTGACATGACATTCCCATATGACATGACCTTGACATGACATGACATTCCCATATGACATGACCTGACATGACATGACATTCCATATGACATGACCTTACATGACATGACATTCCCATATGACATGATACATGACATGACATTCCCATATGACATGACCTTACATGACATGACTTCCCATATGACATGACCTTACATGACATGACATTCCATATGACATGACTTACATGACATGACATTCCCATATGACATGACCTACAGTGACATTCCCATATGACTTACCTGACATGACATTCCCATATGACATGACCTGACATGACATTCCCATATGACCTGACCTGACATGAAATTCCCATATGACCTGACATGACATTCCCATATGACTGACCTGACATTCCTTGACATGACTAATGACATTCCCATATGACATGACCTGACATGACATTTCCATATGACATGACCTGACATGACATGACATCCCTATGACATGACCTATGACATGACTCCAATGACATAAATGACATGACATTCCCATATATACATGACTACATGACATTCCCAATGACATGACCATGCATGACATTCCCATATGACATGACCTGACATGACATTCCCATATGACATGACCTACATACATTCCCATATACATGACCTACATGACATTCCCAATACTGACCTACAGACATTCCCATATGACATGACCTACCTGACATGACTTCCCATATGACTGACCTACAGACATCATCCCCCCCCCCCCCCCATATAACCTGACTTCCCATATGACATGACCTGACATGACATTCTATGACTGATGACATGATCTTCCCATATGACAGCAATGAATACATTCCCAATGAACCTGAATAATGACATTCCATATACATGACCTACATACATCATAACATGACTGACATGACATTCCATATACTGAGACATATGACTAATGACCTGACTGACATCCATATGACATGACTGACATGACATTCCCATATATACAGACATCTGCTGACATGAATTCCCATATGACATGACCTTACATGACATGACATTCCATTGACATGACCTTACATGACATGACATTCCATATGACATGACCTACTGACATGACATTCCCATATACATGACCTACAGACACATCCCTATGACATGACCTGACATGCTTCCCATATGACATGACCTTACATGACATGACATTCCATATGACATGACCTTACATGAATGAATTCCCATATGACATGACCTGACATCCCATATGACCTGACTGACATTCCATATGACATGACCTGACATGACTTCCCATATGACATGACCTAATGACATTCCCATATGACATGACTGCATGACATGACATTCCCTATGAATGACCTGACATGACATTCCCTTAATGACCTGAATGACTGACATTCCATATGACATACTTACATGACATGACATTCCCATATGACTGACCTGACATGACATTCCCATTGACATGCTACATGACATGACATTCCATATGACATGACATGACATTCCATATGAACTGACATGACATTCCATATACTGAATGACATGACATTCCCATATGACCTGACATGACATGACATCCCATAACGACATGACATGAAATTCCATAACTGAATGACTTCCCTAGACCTGACTGAATTCCATGCTGACCTACATGACATCCATATGACACCTGACATTCATATGACATGACCTACATGACATGACATTCCATATGACATGACCTTACATGAATGACATTCCCATATGACTGAAATGACATGACATTCCCATGAATGACCTACATACATCCATATGCATGCCGATGACTTCCATATGACATACTGACTGACATTCCCATATGACATGACGACATGACATTCCATTCATACCATGACATGACATTCCCATATGACATGACCTGACATGACATTCCCATATGACATGACCTGACATGAACATTCCCATATGACATGACCTGACATGACATGACATTCCATATGACATGACCTTTACATGACCTGACATTCCCATATGACATGACCTGACATGACATTCCCACATATGACATGACTACATGAACATGACATTCCCATATGACATGACTACATGACATGACATTCCATATGACATGACCTGACATGACATTCCCATATGACATGACCTGACATGACATTCCCATATGACATGACCCTGACATGACATTCCCATATGACATGACCTGACATGACTTCCATATGACTGACCTGACTGACATCCCATATGACTGACCTGACATGACATTCCCATATGACATGACCTGACATGACATTCCCATATGACATGACCTGACATGACATTCCATATGAATGACCTGACATGACATTTCCCATATGACATGACCTTACATGACATGACATTCCCATATGACATGACCTTACATGACATGACATTCCCATATGACATGACCTGACATGACATTCCCATATGACATGACCTGACATGACATTCCCATATGACATGACCTACATGAACATTCCCATATGACTGACATGACATTCCATATGACAGACCTGACATGACATTCCCATATGACATGACTGACATGACATTCCCATATGACATGACCTGACATGACATTCCCATATGACATGACCTTTACATGACATTTCCCATATGACATGACCTGACATGACATTCCCATATGACATGACCTTACTGACATGACATTCCCATATGACATGACCTGACATGACATTCCCATATGACATGACCTGACATGACATTCCCATATGACATGACCTTACATGACATGACATTCCCATATGACATGACCTTACATGGCATGACATTCCCATATGACATGACCTTACATGACATGACATTCCCATATGACCTGACCTGACATGACATTCCCATATGACCTGACCTGACATTACATTCCCATATGACCTGACATGACATGACATTCCCATATGACCTGACCTGACATTCCCATATGACATGACCTGACATGACATTCCCATATGACATGACCTGACATGACATTCCCATATGACATGACCTGACATGACATTCACATATGACATGACCTGACATGACATGACATTCCCATATGACATGACCTTACATGACATGACATTCCCATATGACATGACCTGACATGACATTCCCATATGACATGACCTTACATAACATGACATTCCCATAAGACATGACCTGACATGACATTCCCATATGACATGACCTGACATGACATTCCCATATGACATGACCTGACATGACATTCCCATATGACATGACCTGACATGACATTCCCATATGACATGACCTGACATGACATTCCCATATGACCTGACCTGACATGACATTCCCATATGACATGACCTGACATGACATTCCCATATGACATGACCTGACATGACATTCCCATATGACATGACCTGACATGACATTCCCATATGACATGACCTTACATGACATGACATTCCCATATGACATGACCTTACATGACATTCCCATATGACATGACCTTACATGACATGACATTCCCATATGACATGACCTTACATGACATGACATTCCCATATGACATGACCTTACATGACATGACATTCCCATATGACATGACCTTACATGACATGACATTCCCATATGACATGACCTTACATGACATGACATTCCCATATGACATGACCTTACATGACATGACATTCCCATATGACATGACCTTACATGACATGACATTCCCATATGACATGACCTTACATGACATGACATTCCCATATGACATGACCTTACATGGCATGACATTCCCATATGACATGACCTTACATGACATGACATTCCCCCAGAACATCAAGGCGTCACCCACCGACCCTTGCGGACCTCAGTCTGGTTCTAAAGACGGCTATCACCGTTTATCACCCTGACAGGGATCATTCCCCATCCTATTGCACATGAGTCATCACACATGCCATTTTTACATAAGCCATCACATAGTAACAGGAACACTGTCACTCAGTACACACAAGACCTCCATGGATCCACCGGAATATAGGACACTACATCTGGATCAACGGGACCATATCATGACTCACTCAGTCAGTCCCAAAGTCAGCTGTGACCACCTGGCCCTGGAGCCGTACTCAGTCTCTCACACCGCACATCTGACCGCCTGGCCCTTGAGCCGTACTCGGTCTCTCACACCGCACATCTGACCGCCTGGCCCTTGGACACTGGCTGGTATGCACACATCAGGTGCACTAGCATGGAGCTGGCAGGCTCCCATCACTTACCCACTGGGGACGGATCACTTCCAGCACCTCCTCACATGACAGTGGTCTGGACTTCTGAATCCCATCATCCTCTCCTCACTCAGACACCTGGCAGGTTCCTATCCAGCCTGCTCACTCACAGCTGCAACCCAGTGAGTCAATCAGCACATCTTTACTCACACACAGACCTGAGATGTGATTAACCCCCTGTGCACCATTCAGGTTTAGCCCAGCAAAGCACTCATCCCCACAGGTTCAGCCGCTCATTAGGCTCATGAATGTATCGGATCTTCAGTACTCACACTCAGCTGTTTTACTCAGCTCATGAAAACCCTTCAGCTGTTAACCCCCTGTACATCGGACAGGTTTCACACAGCACACACAATCAGGAAAACCGGCCCATGTGAACACAGACCTGCATTGATAACCCGTGTGATGCACCCGGCCAGGGGCCACATCACCACACCTCACTTTCTCCGCGCTTCACTCACTTTGTCCGCCACACACACACACACATACTCCGCTATACTTACCACCGGCCCTGCATCACACGCCTCGATCCTCAGTCGACATGTCGCCGCCCCCGAACTACTCGATCAAATATCGCGTCCAAAAAGTCTCGCCAAACTTCCCGGACGCCATATTGGATCCAGTCGTCCGCGGGCGCCGACATGTCAACTCAGGATCCAGCCGGCAGGGAAGACGCAGGGTCGGTGCTAACTATAGCGAAGTGTCTGTGTGTGTGTATGTATGTATGTGTGTGCTGACCACTCTGCCCACAGCGCTGCACTCAGCACTCTGCCCACGCCGCTGGGCTGACAACTCTGCCCACGCCACTGTGCTGACCAATCTCACCGCACTCACTGCTAACCACTGAGCCACCGCACTCACTGCTAACCACTGAGCCACCGCACTCGCTGCTAACCACTGAGCCACCTGTATACACACAATTCATTTCACCCCACTCCCCTAACTATTACTAAATATACTATATATGGATTCTAGACTACCCGATTCTTTAGAATCGGCCTGCCATCTATATATATATATATGTGATTATATAGGAATTATCAGTATTATGTATGTGATTATGTATAAATTAGTGAGTCGCGCCTATTCTGCAAGGACTCGCAACGGCCGCTTGGCGGGCATTGCGAGTGAGGCTTTGCGAGTCAGTGGCACCGGCAATGCTTCACAGGTCACGTGGGCGCTGCGCCCACGCCCACAACGACGGATACAGCGCCGAAACTTACGGAAGTGCGTTAGGGAAATTATATATTACATACTGATAATCTATTATATAATTGCCGTAGCGACTTCCCTCGCACACGCCGCTACCTCCGTGGCTTTGTTCGCGGACGCGCATCGCCCACGCGACTAACTCGCAATGCCCGCGAAGGGGGCGTTGCCAGTCGTTGCAGCAGCCCCAGCAATGCCCTATACACAGATTCTAGAATCCCGATGCAATACTGATAATCTATTATATATTTGCCGTAGCGACTTCCCTCGCACACGCCGCTACCTCCGTGGCTTTGTTCGTGGGCGCGCATCGCCCACGCGACTCACTCGCAATGCCCGCGAAGGGGGCATTGGGAGTCGTTGCAGCAGCCCGAGCAATGCCCTATACACAGATTCTAGAATCCCGATGCAATCGCATCGGGCTCACAGCTAGTTTTTAATAAAGGTGTAAAATTTTCTGAACAAAAACTCTTGAGTGGTATCCACTAAACTAATATAGTTTAACCTTGTTGTGAGTGCAACCCTCTGATTTTTTGGTTTACACTCACCGAGTTTAAATGCAGATGTGAGCGCACCCATAAGAGCAAACTATGAACATATTACTCTCTTTTTAGCTGCGTCATGGTTTCTGAATAGGGATAGGCGAACCCGAACTGTAAAGTTCTGGACCCGTATCAAACACATAGGGCCGTTTCACATCTATGCGACCCTGCATTTGCCTGCACTGCGCTGGCGCAAGTGTAAGCGCAGGTGCATTCACAGCCAAGTGCTGGCAAGCGCATAGGCGTATACAGCAAACTGGATGGCCAAATAGGACCAATCCGGCACCATAGGGATGCATGGTGGCAAAACCAGATCAGGTTCTGTCCGGCTCAAACCAGACAGAACCTGAAACCTCAAAACTGTTGTGTGAAGCCGGCCTAAGAGATTGCTGGAAGCAAGTCATTTGCGACTGAAACATTGCCATGTGTGTCTGTAGGCCCAAATAAAGGATTTATCTTAGGCTAGGGTCAGATTTGCGCTAATAGCTGCGCTCAGGGGGTTCCGTTAAAAACATAGGTTTTGGCAGCCTTAACGCAGTGTTACCGCCATGGTAGCACCACGTTCACGCTGTCAATGTTTCTCTATGGTGACGCGGCCCCTATCGCAGCTGAAATGCTGGCATCTGAGTGCCGGAGTTTGAACTCTCACGCTTTTTCCTAGCGTGTCAAATGACTCCTCAGATGCCGGCGTTTGAGCTGCACTAGTTGCCATGTCACCATAGGGAAACATAGGCAGCGTTAACGTGGCGGTAACACTGCGTTAAGCCTGCCAAAACCTATGTTTTTAACGGAACCCCCCTGAGCGCAGCCATTAGTTCAAATCTGACCCTAGCCTTATATCTTTAAAGGAGTGCTGCAATCCTCATTTTTTTGGTCTGTATTCAAGGGCTTGTGGAGTTTACTTGGATGGATTTTTGCACCCTGCAGTGCATGCTGTGCTGCTCTCCATTTTATTAAAATAATGTATTATCTATCTATCTATCTATCTATCTATCTATCTATCTATCTATCTATCTAATATTAAATAAATTTGACTGCAGCACTCCTTTTTCTTTTTCATCCCGCCTTTATTGGGCCATCAGGTGTGTAGCGACGTTTCGGGAATACTCTCCATTCCTCTACCAGCTAATCATAGCTAAGGCTGGACCTTTTATACTTTTCATTTACATAATCCACATGTTTATCCAGTTACCATTACATTTCTACATCATAATTCTATATATACTAGATGGCGGCCCGATTCTAAAGAATCGGGTAGTCTAGAATCCATATATAGTTTATTTACTAATAGTTAGGGGAGTGCGGTGAAATGAATTGTGTGTATACATGTGGCTCAGTGGGTAGCAGAGTATACGGTGGCTCAGTGGTTAGCAGTGAGTGCGGTGGCTCAGTGGTTAGCAGTGAGTGCGGTGGCTCAGTGGTTAGCAGTGAGTGCGGTGGCTCAGTGGTTAGCAGTGAGTGCGGTGGCTCAGTGGTTAGCAGTGAGTGCCGTGGCTCAGTGGTTAGCAGTGAGTGCCGCGGCTCAGTGGTTAGCAGTGAGTGCCGTGGCTCAGTGGTTAGCAGTGAGTGCGGTGAGATTGGTCAGCACAGTGGCGTGGGCAGAGTGGGCAGGGCAGCGCCGTGGGCAGAGTGGTCAGCGCAGCGCCGTGGGCAGAGTGGTCAGCACACACATACATTCATACACACACACATACACACACACACTCCGCTATAGTTAGCACCGACCCTGCATCTTCCCCGCCGGCTGGATCCTGAGTTGACATGTCGCCGCCCGCGGACGACTGGATCCAATATGGCATTCGGGAAGTTTGGGGAGACTTCTTGGACGCTATATTGGATCCAGTAGTTCGGGGGTGGCGACATGTCGACTGAGGATCTAGGCGGCTGATGCAGGGCCGGTGGTAAGTATAGCGAAGTGTGTGTGTGTATGTGTGCGGACAAAGTGAGGGAAGTGCGGACAAAGTGAGGGAAGTGACTACATACACACATATATACACATACTGTACATTGCATATGGAGTAGTGAGGAGAGCGGAGGCTGGATGGGTGAGGAGAGCGGAGGCTGGAGGGGTGAGGAGAGGTGAGGACAGGGGAGGCTGGAGGGGTGAGGAGAGGTGAGGACAGGGGAGGCTGGAGGGGTGTGGAGGGGTGAGGACAGGGGAGGCTGGAGGGCAGAGGACAGGGGAGGCTGGAGGGCAGAGGACAGGGGAGGCTGGAGGACAGAGGACAGGGGAGGCTGGAGGACAGAGGACAGGGGAGGCTGGAGGACAGAGGACAGGGGAGGCGGGAGGGCAGAGGACAGGGGAGGCTGGAGGGCAGAGGACAGGGGAGGCTGGAGGGGAGAGGACAGGGGAGGGCGGAGGGCAGAGGGGAGAGCGGAGGCTGGAATGGAGAGCGGAGGCTGGAGCGGAGAGCGGAGGCTGGAGGGGAGAGCAGAGGCTGAAGGGGAGAGCGGAGGCTGGAGGGGAGAGGCTGGAGGGGAGAGCAGAGGCGGAGGGGAGAGACTGGAGGGGAGAGCAGAGACTGGAGGGGAGAGGCAGGAGGGGAGAGCGGAGGCGGGAGGGGAGAGGCTGGAGGAGAGAGCGGAGGCTGGAGAGGAGAGCGGAGGCTGGACGGGAGAGCGGAGGCGGGAGGGGAGAGCGGAGGATGGAGGGAGAGCGGAGGCTGGAGGGGAGAGCAGAGGTTGGAGGGGAGAGCAGAGGCTGGAGGGTAGCAGGGTGGATTGATTTAAATCACGCCGATTTAAATCATGATTTAAATCACGATTTAAATCAAAAGTTTTTTTTCTATTTAAATCGGATCGATTTAAATCATGATTTTAATCATGATTTAAATCACTGATTTAAATCAAAAGGTTTTTTTTTTAATATAAATCACGATTAAAATGAGAAGTGAGAGCAGTGTGCATGTGCGCCCATAGTTACACGGACGAAACTAGGGGCAACGATCTAACGCCAGGGTGAGGGGGGGACCCCAAAGTAAGTAAAAATCTTTTTTGTTTTACTATATGGCAATAGGTAGGTGTTTAAAAGCAGCATGTCTTAATTGTATAAACTATTAATAGCCTCCACATTTTGTTCATACTGCCCCTTTAATTCCACACTTCTAGCTTGGTTTCAGTTTTGGTTTAGTTTCTTTTTCCCTGCATTCAGTTGACATGCCCAAACTTGTTGGATAGTCAGCACTGCAGTACTTGGCTCAGGCTGTAGTAACATCAGCAGTGCTTGGCTCAGGCTGTAGTAACAATCAAACTTCATAAGTGATCTGTGTGAGCCATGGCAGCAGGTCGTAAGAGAGACCCTATTTGGGTTCATTTTGTTGAGATGCCAGCAGCAGATCTTGGAAAGAAAGGTGCAAGAGCAAAGTGCAAATACTGTCAAAAGGATATCCAAGGACTTGTTTGCCGTTTGAAATCACATTATGAAAACTGCAACCAGAAGGGAAATGAAGATGTTGATAGTGATACAACTAATGTCAATGAACCCCCACAGCTTCTTATGCACCAGGAGCCTAGTACTAGTGGTAAGTCTGGCAATTAATTTACAACCTATTTTTTTAACAGACATTTTACTGGGATGGTTAAAGTCTATGAAAAGAAAAATTTCTAGCACTGGTACTAGTTCTGGAGTATAGAATTTAAATTTATGTTAAGGCAATATTTCACAGAAAATTAACGCTAAAGGACATGTGCACCTTTATTTTTTTAAGGTGCACATGCCCCCCCCCCCCACAGCGCTCTTAAAGTTTTGCTTGTGTACAACTTGATTAAAAAATCTGATTTAAATCAAATGATTTAAATAAAAAAAAATCTGATTTAAATCAAAAAAATCTGATTTTTTTTGATTTTTTTAAAAAAATCAAGATTTTTATCCACCCTGGGCGAGAGTGGAGGGGAGAGGGAGGCTGGAGGGGAGGCGAAGGGCAAAGAGGCGAAGGCTGGAGTGAAGAGCGGAGGCTGGAGGGGAGAGCGGAGGCTGGAGGGGAGAGCGGGAGGCTGGAGAGGGAGAGCGGAGGGGGATGGGAGATGGAGGCTGGGGGAGAGGGAGGCGAAGGGGAGAGCGGAGGCGAAGGAGAGAGCAGAAGCTGGAGGGGAGAGCGGAGGCTGGAGGGGAGACGAGGCTGGAGGGAGAGCGGAGGCGGAGGAGAGGGAGGCGAGAGGAGGAGAGGCGGGAGAGGAGAGCGGAGGCTGGAGGGGAGGCGGAGGCTGGAGGGAGAGCGGGCGGAGGGGAGAGCGAGGCTGGAGGGGGGGGAGGCTGGAGGGGAGAGCGGACGCTGGAAGTGGGAGAGGGGGCTGAAGGGGAGAGCGAGGCTGGAGGGGAGAGGGGGCTGGAGGGGAGAGCGGGGGCTGGAGGGAGGAGGCGGAGGGGTGAGGGAGGCTGGGGAGGGGAGGTGGAGGGGAGGGAGGGGGAGGGGAAGCGGAGGCTGGGAGTGGAGAGGGAGGGGGGCGGGGGAGGGGAGAGGCTGGAGGGAGAGGGTGGCTGGAGGGAAGAGGGAGGCTGGAGGGCGGAGGCTGGAGGGGAGAGCGGGCTGGAGGGAGAGCGAAGCGGAGGGGAGGGGAGGCTGGAGGGAGAGCGGGGCTGGAGAGGAGAGCGGGCTGGAGTGGAGAGGTGGAGGGGAGAGGAAGGCGGAGGGGAGGCGGAAGGGGGGCGTGGCTGAGGGGAGAGCGGAGGCTGGAGGGAGAGCGAGGGGGGGAGAGGCGGGAGGGAGCAGAGGCTGGAGGGGAGAGGCTGGAGGGGAGGGGGGGGGGGAGAGGCTGGAGGGGAGAGCGGGTGGAGGGAGAGGCTGGAGGGAGAGCGGAGGCTGGGAGGGAGAGGGGAGGGGGAGGGGAGAGGCGGAGGGAGCGAGGGGAGGGAGAGTGGGCTGAGGGGAGAGCGGAGGCTGGAGAGGAGACGGAGGCTGGAGGGGAGAGCGGAGGGGGGGAGGGAGGGAGAGCAGCTGGAGGGAGAGCGAGGCTGGAGGAGACGAGGCGGAGGGGAGAGCGGAGGGAGAGGAGAGGCAGGAGAGGAGAGGGGAGAGCGGAGGGGGAGGGGAGGGCGGTGGTGGAGGGGAGAGCGAGAGGCTGGAGGGAGCGGAGGCTGGAGGGAGAGCGGAGGTGGGAGGGGAGGGCAGAGGCTGGAGGGGAGAGCGGAGGCTGGAGGGGAGAGCGGAGGCGGGAGGGGAGAACGGAGGCGGGAGGGGAGAGGGAGGCGGGAGGGGAGAGGCTGGAGGGGAGATCGGTGGCTGGAGGGGAGAGCGGGGGCTGGAGGGCGGAGGCTGGAGGGGAGAGCGGAGGCTGGAGGGCGAAGGCTGGAGTGGAGAGTGGAGGCTGGAGGGGAGAGCGGAGGCTGGAGGGGAGAGCGGAGGCTGAAGGGGAGAGCGGAGGCTGAAGGGGAGAGCAGAGGCTGGAGGGGGAGAGCAGAGGTTTTAGGGGAGAGAGCGGAGGCTGGAGGGGAGAGCGGAGGCGGGAGGGGAGAGCGGAGGCTGAAGGGGAGAGCAGAGGCTGGAGGGGAGAGCGAAGGCTGGAGGGGAGAGCGGAGGCTGGAGGGGAGAGCGGAGGCGGGAGGGGGAGAGCGGAGGCGGGAGGGGAGAGCGGAGGCGGGAGTGGAGAGGCTGGAGGGGAGAGCAGAGGCGGGAGTGGAGAGGCTGGAGGGGAGAGCAGCGTCTGGAGGGTAGAGCGGAGGCTGGAGGGGAGAGACTGGAGGGGAGAGCAGAGGCTGGAGGGTAGATGGGAGGCTGGAGGGCAGAGGAGAGGGGAGGCTGGAGGGCAGAGAACAGGGAAGGCTGCAGAGCAGAGGACAGGGGAGGCTGGAGAGCAGAGGACAGGGGAGGCTGGAGGGCGAGCAGAGGACAGGGGAGGCTGGAGGGCAGAGGACAGGGGAGGCTGGAGGGCAGAGGACAGGGGAGGGCAGAGGGCAGAGGGGAGAGCGGAGGCTGGAGGGGGAGAGCGAAGGCTGGAGGGGAGAGCGAAGTCTGGAGGGGAGAGCGGAGGCTGAAGGGGACAGCGGAGGCTGGAGGGCGGAGGCTGGAGGGGAGAGCAGAGGCTGGAGGGGAGAGGCTAGAGGGGAGAGCAGAGGCTGGAGGGGAGAGGCTGGAGGGAGAGGGCGGTGGCTGGAGGGGAGAGCGGAGGTGGGAGGGGGAGAGACTGGAGGGGAGAGCAGAGGCTGGAGAGGAGAGGCTGGAGGGGAGAGCAGAGGCGGGAGGGGAGAGGCTGGAGGGGAGAGGGGAGGCTGGAGGGCAGAGGCTGGAGGGGAGAGCAGAGGCTGGAGGGTAGAGCGGAGGCTGGAGGGCAGAGGACAGGGGAGGCTGGAGGGCAGAGAACGGGAGGCTGGAGGGCAGAGGACAGGGGAGGCTGGAGGGCAGAAGACAGGGGAGGCTGGAGGGCAGAGGACAGGGGAGGCTGGAGGGCAGAGGACAGGGGAGGCTGGAGAGCAGAGGACAGGGGAGGCTGGAGGGCAGGGGACAGGGGAGGCTGGAGGGCAGGGGACAGGGGAGGCTGGAGGGCAGAGGACAGGGGAGGCTGGAGGGCAGAGGACAGAGGAGGCTGGAGGGCAGGGGACAGGGGAGGCTGGAGGGCAGAGGACAGGGAGGCTGGAGGGCAGAGGACAGGGGAGGCTGGGGAAGAGGACAGGGGAGGGCGGAGGGCAGAGGGGAGAGCGGAGGCTGGAGGGGAGAGTGGAGGCTGGAGGGGAGAGTGGAGGCTGGAGGGGAGAGGCTGGAGGGGAGAGCGGAGGCGGGAGGGGAGAGGCTGGAGGGGAGGGCGGTGGCTGGAGGGGAGAGCGGAGTCGGGAGGGGAAACACTGGAGGAGAGAGCAGAGGCTGGAGGGGAGAGGCTGGAGGGGAGAGCGGAGGCGGGAGGGGAGAGGCTGGAGGGGAGAGGGGAGGCTGGAGGGCAGAGGCTGGAGGGGAGAGCGGAGGCTGGAGGGGAGAGGGGAGGCGGGAGGGGAGAGGCTGGAGGGGAGAGCGGAGGCTGGAGGGGAGAGCGGAGGCTGGAGAGGAGACTGGAGGCTGGAGGGGAGAGCGGAGGCTAAAGGGGAGAGCGGAGGCTGGAGGGGAGAGCGGAGGTGGGAGGGGAGAGCAGAGGCTGGAGGGGGAGAGCGGAGGCGGGAGGGGAGAGTGGAGGCGGGAGGGGAGAGCGGAGGCGGGAGGGGAGAGCGGAGGTGGGAGGGGAGAGCGGAGGTGGGAGGGGAGGCTGGAGGGGAGAGGCTGGAGCTGAGAGCGGAGGCGGGAGGGGAGAGAGCGGAGGGGAGAGCAGAGGCTGGAGGGGAGATGCTGGAGGGGAGAGGGGAGGCTGTAGGGCAGAGGTTGGAGGGGAGAGCGGAGGCTGGAGAGGAGAGCGGTGGCTGGAGGGGAGGGCGGAGGCTGGAGGGGAGAGCGGAGGCTGGAGGGGAGACCCGGGGGCTGGAGGGGCGGAGGCTGGGGGGGAAGGGGCAGAGGTTTGGAGGGAGAGGGGGAGGCGGGAGGGGGAGCGGAGGGGGGAGGGGAGAGCGGGGGCGGGGGGGGAAAGGGGGCGGGAGGGGAGGGGCCCTGGAGGGGAGAGCAAGGCTGGAGGGGGAGGGGAGGCTGGAGGGGAAGGGGAGGCTGGGGGGGAGAGGGGAGACTGGAGGGGAGGGGCCCTGGGGGGGAGAGCGGTGGTTTGGAGGGGAGAGGCGGGGAGGGGAGAGGGGAGGCTGGAGGGGAGGGGCGGAAGCTAGAGGGGAAAAGGGGAACCCTGGGAGGGGAGAGCGGGGGGCGGGAGGGGAGAGCGGAGGCTGGAGGCTTGAGGGAGAGTGGGGGCTGGGGGGGGAGAGCGGAGGCAGGAGGGGAGGGGCCCGGGGGGGGAGAGCGAAGGCGGGGGGGGAGAGGCTGGAGGGGAAGCGGAGGCTGGAGGGGAGAGGCTGGGGGGGAGAGGGGAGGCGGGAGGGTAGAGGGGAGGCGGGAGGGGAGAGGCTGCAGGGAAGGCGGGAGGGGCTGGGGGGGGCAGGGGAGGCTGGGGGGGCAGGAGAGGCGGGGGAGGCAGAAGACTGGGGGGGCGGGGGAGGCTGGGGGGCAGGGGAGGCTGGAGAGGCTGGGGGGGGCAGGGGAGTCTGGAGGGGGCCTGGAGGGCAGGGGAGGCTGGAGAGCGGGGGAGTCTGGGGGGCGGGGGAGGCTGGAGGGAAAGGGGAGGCTGGAAAAGGCTGGAGGGCGGGGGAGGTTTTGAAGAGGCTGAAGGGCAGGGGAGGTTTGGAGAGGCAGGAGGGCAGGGGAGGCGGGAGGGGGGGCTGGAGGGCAGGGGAGGCTGGAGGGGCCCTGGAGGGCAGGGCGTACTGGGTGGGTGCAGACCACCGGGGCCCCGGAGTGCGGCTGGTGTAGGAGGAGAGGAGGGGCGGGCAGGGGTGCGGGACAGGAAGCCCCCCGCCTCCCTCCAATCCGGGCGCGCGGGGGGCCCTGCTGGCAGCACGGGGCCCCCCAGGGGGTGGGGGCAATGGGCCCCTCATGGCTTGGGGCAGGGGCCCCTCGGCCCCCCGGGCCCCCCCAAAAAAGGGACGGGGGATGGGGGGAGGGGAAAAGGGGTGGAGGGGGACGGAACTTTCCCAAAAGGGGGAACGTTCCCCCCGCCGCTCCTTGAAACCGGGGGACCGCGCAAATTGGGGACATTAGGACCAAGGGGGCCAGGCCATTTACGGAAGTATTAAAAAGGATGTGGCCTTCGGCTTTTAAATTTCATATGATGATGATTTTGATTGAGTATTACATATAGGCATTTGATTTTTAGTGTCAATTTTTAACTAAAAAACATCTTTCCCTTTATATCTCATTATTATGGGCCCAAAAAAAAGCTTAATCTATCTCCAATTCGCAATTAGCC
>JARQOC010000380.1:0-86891 GCA_033576535.1 Allobates femoralis
TGCCCCATCCTCTCTGTAGCCCAATTGTCTCTGTGCCCCATTGTCTCTGTAGCCCAATTGTCTCTGTGCCCCATTCTCTCTGTGCCCCATTGTCTCTGTGCCCCATTGTCTCTGTGCCCCATTGTCTCTGTGCCCCATTGTCTCTGTGCCCCATTGTCTCTGTCCTCCAAATGACACGCACACAATAGGGGCTAAGCTGCACATGCAGGGCGCCTGTGGCGACTTACCAACAGCAGGAGACGGGGCACAGAGATATCCATACGGTGGTACCACGACATCTTGCCTGTGTGTGTTGTGTTCCTGCTTCCTGTTTCGGGACCTCCCACTTCTCCTGCAGTAGCCGCGGCTGGGCGTTTAGCAACGGTTTAGAGGCGGCTGTGCACAGCCCCATTGATTGTGCTGCTGCAGTTTTCTGCCACCAAATCGCTCACAAAACGAGCGGAAGAATGAACAAGTTGATTGTTGCTAAGCCGCCGGGGAACCGCTCATACAAAACGATATTGTGTGCACAGCGTTTTCAACATTACATAGGGTTTAATGTTAATCCTCACGCCGCTTACGATTTACATAAATTAACATAAAAACGTTGCCGGAAACGACGGCGGATCTCACTGCTAAACCGATGTTAAACCTGTATGTGTGAACTTACCCTTACTCTCTGAAGAGACAATTTGCATATTTAATTTCCAATACGAGCATTACATGGTCTATACATCACCTTACACCAGCATGTCAGACACTCTCCACGAAGAAAGATGTACCTTGTGCAACCCCTATCCCGTTGTAGATTGTAAGCTCTTTTGAGCAGGGTCACCTTCATTTCTTGCTATATTTATTGTATTTTTTTTTTTACATTGATTCTATGCCTATTGTTTTGTATCAATTATTGCACTGTATTCGTTCTCTACTGTAATTACTGTATTATATTTTCTGTACTCTAACCCCTACATTGTAAAGAGCTGCGGAATATGTTGGCGCAATATAAATAAAGCTTTATTATTATTATTATTATTATTTGATCAGTGCAAAGGCCTCTCATCCAGCCAGATCAGACCTGTTGCTTTGCACAAACACCCCAAAACATTTATCTGAAAATATTGTGTCTGATTTGGCTTTTATCCTAAGTCAATTGTCATTAAAAGGTTAATATTGACTTTTAGGATTACTAGTTTTAATTGATTGCACTAGAGTTCAAGGCCTCTACCTCTATGAAGGGACATCTTCTACTTATATAATTGGGAGTTTGGGATTCGGGCATTGTAGCCGAATCCCAAAATCCTTTGCGGCACTGCGAGCGAGCGATGTGCGCCATCGCGAGCCGCAGATTCACACCGCAAACGCTATCATCCTGCTGCCGCACAACACAGACCCCCAACAATGCCGCTACACACCCTGCCCGCCGCTCTCACGCTCCCCCACGGCCGGACGCCAGGGCTGCACCATCTATTGGCAAGTGCGAGCCCTCTGGCAAAAGCGCCAGCAGCCAGGGGGAGCGCCAGTAGAAAAACGACCGCCGCCACCATCACCCGACGCCTTCCTCAATGACGCGGCCCGCCGCAGCGGACCACGGTAACATGCCACCCGCGCCGCAATATCATTGTAGCCTGCAGGCCCGGCGGCCCTGCAGACTCATATCACCCGACGCCTTCCTCAATGACACGCCCCGCCGCAGCGGACCACAGTAAGATGGCGCCCGCGCCGCACTACCATTGTAGCCTGCAGGCCCGGCACCCCTGCAGACTCATAACACCCGCCCCCCCTCCTCAAGTAAGGTTACAGGGGCGCCGGCCCCCACATCTGCACCCACACTGCCACTGCTTAACCCCCACTCTACCACACTGCCCCTCCTCACTCCTCTTACCCTCCCTATCTCCTCACTCCCCACACTGCCCCTGCTTACCACCCCTATCACCCACACTGCCCCCACTTACCCCCCACACTGCCCCTGCTTGCCCCCCAATCACCCACACTGCCCCTCCTTAACCACCACTCACCCACACTGCCCCTGCTTACCCCCCACTCACCCACACTGCCCCTGCTCACTCCTCTTACCCCCCGTATCTCCTCACTCACTCCCTACACTGCCCCTGCTTACCCCCTACTCACCCACACTGCCCCTGCTTACCCCCTACTCACCCACACTGCCCCCACTTACCCACACTGCCCCTGCTTACCCCCTACTCACCCACACTGTCCCTGCATAGCCCCCCCACTCACCCACACTGCCCCTGCTTAACCCCCACTCACCCACACTGCCCCTGCTCACTCCTCTTACCCCCCTATGCCCTCACTCCCCACATTGCCCCTCCTTACCCCCTACTCACCCACACTGCCCCTGCATAGCTCACCCCACTCACCCACACTGCCCCTGCTTACTCCCCTACTCACCCACACTGCCCCTGCATAGCCCACCCAACTCACCCACAATACCCCTGCTTAACACCCTACATACGCACACTGCCCCCTCTATACTCTGCTACCCACAGAGTCGCCTGTATACTCTGCTACCCACAGAGCCGCCTGTCTACTCTGCTACCCACAGAGCCGCCTGTATAATCTGCTACCCACACAGCCGCCTCTATACTCTGCTACCCACACAGCCGCCTCTATACTCTGTTACCCACACAGCCGCCTCTATACTCTGCTACCCACAAAGCCGCCTCTATGCTCTGCTACCCACAAGGCCGCCTCTATGCTCTGCTACCCACACGGCCGCCTCTATGCTCTGCTACCCACACGGCCGCCTCTATGCTCTGCTACCCACACGGCCGCCTCTATGCTCTGCTAACCACACGGCCGCCTCTATGCTCTGCTAACCACACGGCCGCCTCTATGCTCTGCTAACCACACGGCCGCCTCTATGCTCTGCTACCCACACGGCCGCCTCTATGCTCTGCTACCCACACGGCCGCCTCTATGCTCTGCTACCCACACGGCCCCCTCTATGCTCTGCTACCCACAACGGCCCCCTCTATGCTCTGCTACTCACAGAGCCACCTCTATGCTCTGCTACCCACAGAGCCGCCTCTATGCTCTGCCACCCACAGAGCCGCCTCTATGCTCTGCCACCCACACAGCCGCCTCTATGCTCTGCCACCCACACAGCCGCCTCTATGCTCTGCCACCCACACAGCCGCCTCTATGCTCTGCTACCCACACAGCCGCCTCTATGCTCTGCTACCCACACAGCCCCCTCTATGCTCTGCTACCCACACAGCCCCCTCTATGCTCTGCTACCCACACAGCCCCCTCTATGCTCTGCTATCCACAGAGCCGCCTCTATGCTCTGCTACCCACAGAGCCGCCTCTATGCTCTGCTACCCACAGAGCCGCCTCTATGCTCTGCTACCCACAGAGCCGCCTCTATGCTCTGCTACCCACAGAGCCGCCTCTATGCTCTGCTACCCACACAGCCGCCTCTATGCTCTGCTACCCACACAGCCCCCTCTATACTCTGCTACCCACACAGCCCCTCTATGCTCTGCTACCCACAGAGCCGCCTCTATGCTCTGCTACCCACAGAGCCGCCTCTATGCTCTGCTACCCACAGAGCCGCCTCTATGCTCTGCTACCCACAGAGCCGCCTCTATGTTCTGCTACCCACAGAGCCGCCTCTATGCTCTGCTTCACACAGAGCCGCCTCTATGCTCTGCTACCCACACAGCCGCCTCTATGCTCTGCTACCCACACAGCCGCCTCTATGCTCTGCTACCTACACAGCCGCCTCTATGCTCTGCTACCCACACAGCCGCCTCTATGCTCTGCTACCCACACAGCCGCCTCTATGCTCTGCTACCCACACAGCCGCCTCTATGCTCTGCTACCCACACAGACGCCTCTATGCTCTGCTACCCACAGAGCCACCTGTATACTCTGCTACCCACACAGCCGCCTCTATACTCTGCTACCCACACACCCGCCTGTATACACAGCCCCCTGTATACTCTGCTCCCCGCACAGCCGCCTGTATACTCTGCTCCCCGCACAGCCGCCTCTATGCTCTGCTACCCACACACCCACCTCTATGCTCTGCTACCCACACAGCCGCCTCTATGCTCTGCTACCCACACAGCTGCCTCTATGCTCTGCTACCCACACAGCCGCCTCTATGCTCTGCTACCCACACAGCCGCCTCTATACTCTGCTACCCACACAGCTGCCTCTATACTCTGCTACCCACACACCCGCCTGTATACACAGCCCCCTCTATACTCTGCTCCCCGCACAGCCGCCTGTATACTCTGCTCCCCGCACAGCCGCCTGTATACTCTGCTCCCCGCACAGCCACCTGTATACTCTGCTCCCCGCACAGCCGCCTGTATACTCTGCTCCCCGCACAGCCACCTGTATACTCTGCTCCCCGCACAGCCGCCTCTATACACAGCCACCTGTATACTCTGCTCCCCACACAGCCGCCTGTATACTCTGCTCCCTGCACAGCCGCCTGTATACTCTGCTCCCCGCACAGCCGCCTCTATACTCTGCTCCCCGCACAGCCGCCTCTATACTCTGCTCCCCGCACAGCCGCCTCTATACTCTGCTCCCCGCACAGCCGCCTCTATACTCTGCTCCCCGCACAGCCGCCTCTATACTCTGCTCCCCGCACAGCCGCCTCTATACTCTGCTCCCCGCACAGCCGCCTCTATGCTCTGCTCCCCGCACAGCCGCCTCTATACTCTGCTCTTCGCAGAGCCGCCTTTATACTCTGCTCTTTGCAGAGCCACCTGTATAGTCTGCTACCCTAAGAGCCGCCTGTATAGTCTGCTACCCTCAGAGCCGCCTGTATAGTCTGCTACCCTCAGAGCCGCCTGTATAGTCTGATACCCACAGAGCCGCCTGTATACTCTGCTACCCACAGAGCCGCCTGTATACTCTGCTACCCACAGAGCCCCATGTATACTCTGCTATCCACTAACCCGCCTGTATACACACAATTCATTTCACCGCGCTCCCGATGCAATTGCATCGGGCCTTTTTACTAGTTTCCATATAAAAAGATCTATTTTGCCAAGTTAAAAAAGTCACACTATTGCAAAAACTAAATATCTAAGTTTATTTTAAAAATGTAACCCCTTCACGTCTTTGGCTGTGTCCCTTAATTTGATGAGCTCGCATCATTCCCTACGTATATCAGTTGATCTGGTCACATTTGACTTTAATATAATAAAAATAATATTTATTCATTTATATGTTATTTATTCTATAGCACTTTATATTTAACTCATTTTTATAATATGTGTGTTTTTGGAGCCCTTTTCTCCTTCTGCTTTCTTGGATACTGTCTATGGGGATTGCAGCAAGCCATGTAGATTTGTGAAGATATCAGTGGTTGCCACTGTTCACACCCCTCTCGGGTGAGTGAGTCCATACTCTTGCTTTCTCAAGTTTCTGCACAAATAAACCGTTTTGTTCACTGTTATATTTTTTCCAGTTGCTTCAATATTTCACTCTTTTAATATCTGACTTCTTGTTCAAAAGTTTTTATTGATTTTACATGACGAAATAAACAAGATAAACATGCACTAAAATTAAACATAGTCCGAGATGAGTATAAATCAGTAGAGATTAGGTGGAGGATTATAGTTCCAACCAACGGGACTTAAACTACGTCTAAAACAATATAGGCTTAGAACTGACAGTTAATGATCATGAAGTAATTTCAGGACTGTTCAATATAAAACAGTTAGTGCAATTCTAGAACATGGTTCAAAAGGATAAAGGTAAGGTAAGGATAAAACAGGGGTAGGAGTGGGGGGGAACAGGGTTAGGTAGGGTGCAGAGTCTGCTCCGTCAGGAAGTGTGTTCTCAAGAGCTTTTGTGCCTAAGATATCGAGGATGGGGCGTGTATGGAAGGGAAGAGTCTGTTCCATGGCCCCCATTTCTTGTGGTATTTGTTTATTAATTTGTGCCTTAGCGCATAGGACAGTTCGTATGTATTGTGTGCGGCCACTTTCTCTAGAAGGATAGAGAAGGAGGGTGCCTTGGTGTCCCTCCACATCGTTGCGATGAGTGTTTTTGCAGTCAGGATAATGTGGGCAGTCAGAGGTTTAAATTGAGGGGGGATAGGTTCTATATCTAGGAGTAAGCTGACAAGTTCCGGGGTAAGTGTACAGCCGTTGTCTGTTGGGTCTGTGAGGAGTAATTGAGTCTCATTCCAGAAAGTCTTTAAGGCTTTACAGTACCAAAAGATATGTGAGATGCTGCCTATCTCAAGAAGGCAACGCCAGCATAGCGGAGAATTTTCTTCTTTGTTTGAATGAAGTCTTTGTGGGGTAAAGTACCACCTAGTGAGCGTCTTATAATGGGTTTCTATCAGAGTTGAGCACGGAATCGCCTTCTGCAGCTTCGAAAGTGAGCAACTCAAAAGGTCGTGGTCGATCGTGATTCTTAGTTCTTTTTCCCAGGCAATTAAGTTGGAAGTTTTAGTGAGGGATGAGTCTGAATTCACAATTTTGTATATACTTTTGGTGGACCAGAAAGTGAGGGAGAGATTGTGTTTAAATAGTTGCGCTATAGAGAGGGGAAGGAGGAAGTTTGGTTTTTTCTTGTCTATGTAACTGTTAATCTTTTCAAATGTTAAGAGTTCGTTTCCTTGTAGGTGGAAAGCTGATTGTAATTGGGCAAACGGGATTAGCTGATTGTTTCTATCAATGATGTCAGATATGAGGTTCACTCCTAAGCTTTTCCATAGGTCTAAATTTACTTGCGGGATCAATACTTTTAAAGTTTCGATTGGAATCCATTCATGTGACAACAAAGAAGAGGTTTCCATTGCTTTGGTAGCTAGGAGCTTCCATGCCTGAATTGTCGCTTTAATTGTTAAATCCGATGGAAGCCTTTTTGCTTTTTCACATAGATGAGATAGAAGTAGGAGAGTGAGTTTGTGTTTAGGATGTTTGGATTCCTCTAGAGTAAGCCAGCTGGGTCTTAAAGTCTCGCTCCACCAGGTTCTGCTCATAGTAATTATGGTTGAGGCATAGTACGCCATGAGATTGGGAATTGCCAGGCCTCCATTTGTTCTGCTCTTCTCCAAGGTATTCCGAGCGACCCTCGGTTTCTTTTGCCCCCATATGAAGGAGGAGAGTTGGGATTGGAGTTTCTTAATCCACGTTTGTTTTATTGGAATTATAAGGGAGCGAAAAACATAAAGTATCTTTGGCAGTGTAAGGGTATGTGCACATCAGTCGTTTTAGCATCTTAGCAGACCGGGAACCGGTGGAGAATGGCAGAAACTGAGTTTTCTGAACTCAGCAGTGTCCCTAGTTTTGTTAGCGTTTTGCTAACGATTTGCGATCGGGTTCTTAGCGTTTGTACAGCGTGTTCTTGGCGATTTCCCCGGCGTTTTTCTTAGCGAGTTCCAGACTGGTTTTTGGTGCACTTGTTCAGCTGGAACCGCTGGAAAAACGCTGAAAAGAAGTCACCTGCTCTATCTTTGAAAACCGGTGGAAAACCGGTGAATAAACTGAAAATGACCAGAAAAAAACTGTTCTAATGTAGACAACGTTTTCTAAATTCCATTGAGTAGCATGTTAATCCAACCGGTGGCTAGGATTAACATAAATTAACATAAAACTCAGCGGAAACCGCCGACGGAAAACGTTCAAAAACAGCCCACAAAACTACTGATGTGCACATACCCTGTACATCCTGTAAGATTCGATCCTTCCAATCCAAGACAAATCAACCGTTGAGATATGTGTTAGATCCGACTGGATAGTTTTGATTAATGTCGTAAGGTGACTAGTAATTTGGATGCCTAGATAGTCTAATTCCTTCTTATCCCAAGCAAGGTTATGCTCAGCCTTAATAGCGGACAATGTTTCGGGGTCAAGATTGAAGTGTAGGACTTGAGTCTTAGTGAGGTTAATTTTGTATGAAGAAACCGCTGCAAATTCTTCAATGGTCGAAAACAGACTTCTAAGGGAGTTAATGGGGTCCGATAAGGTGAGAATGACGTCATCCGCAAACAGACTGATTTTATACTCTTTAGTCCTGGTGTGAATACCTTTTATGAGATGATTCATCCTAATTTTTTCCGCAAGCGGTTCAACGTAGAGATCAAATAATGAGGGTGATAGGGGGCATCTCTGTCTAGTTCCATTTGATAGGGGGATGGTATCTGAAAAGGTGTTGTTAGTTAAGATGCTAGCTGTTGGCTAAGAGTACAATGATTGGATTAAGTGGAGAATATTACCCCTAAAGCCGAATTTTTTCAATGATTCGAAGAGAAAGCCCCAATGGACTCTGTCGAATGCCTTTTCGGCGTCGACAGAGACCATAATTGTAGGGGTTTTATGACTATCGATATGAGATAGTAAGTTGATGATTCTTCTGGCTGCATCCGCTGAACCTCTGTTTTTGATGAATCCTACTTGATCGCTGTGTATTAGTTTCGTGGTGATCTTCTGCATTCTGGTGTTAATGGTTTTGGAAATTATTTTAAGTTCTGAATTTAAAAGTGAGATGGGTCTAAAATTTGATACGTTCTCTGGGTCGCCTTTGTTTTTGGGTATCATGGTGATAATGGCCTGTAAGATTTCTTTAGGGGGTTGTGCTTTGGGGTCAGTGAAGGAATTTAGAAGTCTGGTTAAGTAGGGTGCTAATATTTCTTGATAAGTGGAGTAATATTCGTTTTGAAGGCCGTCAGGTCCCGGGGATTTAAGCTTTTTCAAAGACGTAATTGTGTCTAGAACTTCTCTTTCAGTGAATGGAGAGTTCAAGAATTTTTCGTCTTCTTCAGAGAGTGAGGGAAGATCTACTGAATCGAGAAAGGCGGTAATTTTGTAGTGGAGGGTAGTGGGGTCTGAGTGCGTTTGGTTCAGGTTGTAGAGGGACTTATAATATTCGGCAAAGGTGTCCGAAATCTGTTGTGGTAGTTTTTGTGGGATTCCATTATTGTTTTTTACTTGGGAAATGTTGTTAGTTTTTAATATCTGACTTCTGAATACCTTTGGTTAAAGGTGCCGTCACACGCAGCGATCCCATGAACGATATTGTTAGCGATCACATGCAGGTGCGATCGCTAACAATATCGTTCAGATCGCTGGTGAGCTGTCACACAGACTCGCCAGTGATCAATGGACCAGAGACATCGTGGAAACGATTTAAATATCGTTTCCACGATGTCTTACTCCTGCTGCCAGCCTGCGGTAAGCGGGAGCAGGCTGGTCTCCAAGGTAAACTGCGGGTATCTAGGCAGCGCGCGCTGCCTAGATACCCGATGTATACCTTAGTTACCAGCCTCCTCCGCTCCCCGGCTGGTATCTAAGGTACACAGCGGGTAACTTCTGTGACCAACTTTTGAACAGATCTCTGGTTGCAGTGAAATCATGGACACATTGCTCCATTTGTACACAGCCACAAAATGGAGCAATGTGTCCATGATTTCACTGCAACCAGAGATCTGTTCAGAAGTTGGTCACAGAAGTTGGTGTGTGTAAAGCGGCCCTTAGGCCGGCTTCACATCATGATTTGTCCCGGTCAGGTTCTGTCCGGTTTTTTGCAGGAAGCACCGGACAGAACCTGACAGCCCTGGATGCACAGAACTGGCGGACAAATATGCCCTCCAATCCTGTTTTGTGCCGGATTAGTTCCTGCGCACGGCTGCCGCTGTCCAGTGATGAAATTTTAGCTGTGGAGCTCTCCAGGTGCTGAACTACAGCGTTGGCTATTTCAGCTGCACTGTCCAGGTGCTGAGGTTGCGCAGCTTGAATTTCAGAGCCGCCGCTCATTCAGCACCTGGCATCCGGGAACCGGATCATTTTTCTGCTGGATCCAGCGTGATCCAGAAGCCATAGACTCACATGTTATGGGTGCCAGATCGCCCCGGATCCGGAAGGATCTAGTTTTGTTAGTTTTTTGTCCCAGACACAAAAAATGCTGTATGGTCCGACTTTGTGTCCGGGGCAAAAAACAAACAGAACCGGATCCTCCCAGACAGACACAAAACCAGATGACAAATAAGTGCCATACGGCCCCATAGGGATACATGTGGGCCAAAACCGGATCCAGTTCTGTGTGGTTCACACCGGACAGAGCGGGATCCATAAAATAGTGGTGTGAAGCCGGCCTTATCTGTTACATGATTTTAAGTATTTTAAAGAATAAACTACCGTACTGCACGTCTTAAGCCCAATGTTTGCAGTTTGCAATATTTACTCCAGATTACAGCAATATAATATCGGTTCCATTTTCCCCACATCCATCTGAAATATATGAGGGCAGACCAAATAAAACTATCTAACTCTTAGGCATTGTAAACTTAGACAATAATTATCATGAGATTATTTTCAGTTATTTTTATTTACGCTTCTCGTCATTTATTTAGTGGAAAATGTATCAAAAATTTAGCAAAATAAATGCTTGTCAAAATTCACAAAATTATCATGGAAGTTGTGGAAATTGTTGGGTGAAACCACAGTCACTCCAACAATTTTTTTTGCAAAAAAAAGGTTTTACTACATCTGCTGTTTGATGTAAAATAACTATACAAACTAGAAATATATTCCGTCAATGTATATACAGTATATATGATGATATATATTTGGAGAACTGGGTTACCTGGATGTCAGATTATTGACTTTAATGGTGCCAGATAATCAGGTAATTTGGCGCCATTGAACTCAATGCCGGATTACCGGAATACAACTCAATGAGTTTGCCTCAGGTGAGTTCACCTGTGGTCACAGCTGTGACCACAGGTGAACCGTGATCACCGTGAGAACCATACCAGCTGTGACCTTAGATGAGATGATCTCTCTGAAATCACAGCTATCACTGCTGCGGCTGTCAGGGCCATCAGTGTGACACCAGGTCTTCCGCTCAACAGTCATTTTAATGAAACTGCTCAGTGCGATGTAGCAGAGGCAGGGAGCATTGTCAAGGGACCTCCTGTTGGGGATTTACCATCAGAGTTGGGTTTGTTTGGGGTTAATAAATGGGTAAAAAAGGGTTATCTGTGTGTTTTATGTAAAATAAAGGAATTTTCTCTGTGTCTGTGTTTCTTAACATTTTACTTACAGGATTGGTAATGTGGGGATCTCATAGAGACCTGAACATCATCAATCCAGGGCTTGATGGCAGCTGTCGATCCCCAACTGTCATTAACCCCTTCTGTTACCCCGATTGCCACCACACCAGGGCAATCAGGAAGAGCCAGGTAAGCAACAGGATTTGGTGAATCTTTGGATGCACCAAATTCTGTGGCGGCTTTGGGCTCTTATTCTTAGCCCCTTGGGGCCATATAACTATGTAGCTCCTAGGGTGAACATATGTGGCGCCCCGCATGGTCCGGCGTCACAGAGGGGTATTGCACCCGTAGAAGCGGTGTAATTGCCCCGTGGCAGGTGAATGGAAAAGTCGACATGTGGCTTAAACACTTGCATCCACACAGACACATACCCTCAGCTCTGGGGGCTAACGGGTTAATCTTTAGGGAACCCAGCCCCGATGGGTGGAGATGTACAGAGTATGGGGAGTGGGGACAAGAGTGAGGAGAATGGAGGAAGGAGGAGAGGAGTCGGGAAGAAAGCAGGAAGGCGCCTTTCAGGGAAAGAGCAGTTCTGGGAGCCGAGGAGCCGGTGATAGCCTTATCCCAGAGCAGCTATCCGGGTTCCGGAGCCCAAAGTCTGCTGAAAGTTTCAAGTCCAGTAAGAGAATCTGGTTAACCAGGAAGACTTCAAGTTTTCCTGGACACCCGCAAAGTCAATACAGGGGCCAGGCACCGTGCGCAGAGAGTTTGCGGCGGGCCATTAGAGGGTTACCCGACGACAAAGCAAAGAGTGAGAGAGTACAGGAGGCCAGGCCAGATTTCAGGTCTGCCAGGCCTCACCCCACACTAACCTGGAAGAGCGACAGAAAGGACACCTACCTAAGCCACACAGAGACTTTCCGTTCGCCTGCCACTACCTAGTACTGTGCATACCTGTTAATTTAACATCTGACGCTGGACTGTGAACTTTGTGTGATGCTGCTACAAGGTGACAGTAAAGTACCCGGGAGAAAGTGACTTTGCCTGCGTGTGTTTTCCTACCTCAACCTGTTCCCTTCCAGGAACGCTTCCAGGAATCCCTGTAAATACACCCAGGCCACGGGATCAGGCGTGCCACCTGTGACATCCCTAGAACTACCACCGAGCCTGGTACCCGAGTACCCCACGGCCTGGGGCTCGACACATACCAACTCCCTGCCGTGTGCTTTATCTTGGCTGAGTATCATACATAATTGGGGTACTCCATGAAATTTTTAAAAATGATTAATTTAAATAATTTAAAGAAAACCCACTTGGGGTCCCCATATTTTAATGTGCAACCAATATAACGCAATATAATGCACAGACTGGGGTCATAAACAGGAAATGACCCCGACCCCTCCAGTCTGTGTACATTCCCAGCTTTTTCCTCTCACACACCGCAGTCACAAGCAGGAGAGGAGACCAGGACAGATAGCCGCTATTACCATCTGTGATCACAATAGCGTCGACCTGTCCCGGTCTCCTCCCCTGCTTGTGACTGCAGTCTGTGAGAGGAAACAGCTGAGAACGCACACAGACTTGAGGGGGTGAGGCCTTCTCCTTCACTCCTGTGACCGGGCAAGGAAAAGCAGTGAGAAGCCGGGGAAGCCAGAGGCAAGAGCAGGAGGGAGTGATGGGCACATAGGATTCCTGACGTTGTGCTATCACCATGCACGATGTCAGGTGTCCTGTGCCTGGTATATACTGAGAGAGAGGGAGTGAGAGGGGAGGGAGGGAGGGAGGGAGAGAGGGAGGACTTGGCTTGGAGCCCACAGGGGAGTAATGAAAATAAACCCAACCCCATACTGTGATGCTGTGCTGCACAGATGCTAATTTGCTGCAATGTTTTCCTGGTGTTTGATAACACATTTCTCTGCAATCAAACCTTGAATCATGGAAGCAAAGGTATGATTGCACTCAGCATCCCTGTGCCTGTAAGGGACTGGCATCACTTTATAGGCCTAAAATCTGCTGGTTTGTTCACTTTAAGCCCCCTAACCTGTCAATACCTGTCCCTGCAGCACCCAAATACTTTATGAATCATCCCTGTCTGAGCTCATGGGTTTTTGTAAAAGTGAAATAGATCATTTTAATAACTTACATAAATCTTTTCAGGTGGGCGTTCCTACAGGGGGTTTGTGACGGAGGGGCAGTGTCCCCAGGATTGCACTCCCCCCGCCTCGCAGCTCCAATTACGCCCTGATGGATTATATGTGATCAAAGAGTATAAGATTTGGTGAGCACTAGAACGTGATCCACCAGTCACACGTATAATACAATTAGCAAAGGAAGAGGAGAAAACAGAATACGTGTATACAAGGACCGGGATAAAGGAGATTCAAAAGAGCATAGCTCAAATCAAGTATTATGAAACTGATAATATATCAAAAATATTATAAATTTTATTGAACACACAAAAAAATACCAGAACAAAACATAAAACCATTTAAAAACAGTGAGACACTGTCCGTACAAAATTCCAAGTCCATATCAATAATTCAAATAGATCAAAAGTTAAAAAAAATATACCGTATATACTCGTGTATAAGCCGACCCGTGTATAAGCCGAGCCCCCCTAACATTTGCCCCAAAAAACCTGGGAAAACCTATTGACTCGTGTATAAGCCGAGGGTGGACCCCAGCACAGGTATACAGCCCCCAGCAGTGTGGTATACAGCGGCCTCCCCAGTGGTATATATAGGCCCCAGCAGTGTTACAGCAGCAGCCCCAGTGGTATATACAGCAGCAGCCCCAGTGGTATATACAGCAGCAGCCCCAGAGGTATATACAGCAGCAGGCCCAGAGGTATATACAGCAGCAGCCCCAGAGGTATATACAGCAGCAGCCCCAGTGGTATATACAGCAGCAGCCCCAGAGGTATACAGGCCGCCCGCCCCCCACCCCCATCAGTATACAGGCGCCCCCCCCCATCAGTATACAGGGCCCCCCCTTGCTGCTGCAAACCTGTAAAGTAATAGATCATTATACTTATCCCTGTGGCCGCCGCCACTGCTCTGCATCGCGCTCCTCAGGGTCTTCATGCCTCTTCCGGCTTCTTCCGGCTTCCTTCTCTGGCGCACAGACAATGACGTCATTGCCTGCGCCCACCGGAGGAGGAAGCCGAAAGAAGCTGGATGAAGCCGTAGGAGCGCGATGCCACGGACTATATCTTCCGGTCGTTCCAGTACCAGGACCCGTGCTACGGACTGCAGGCATCCGGTTTTGCTTGCTTTGGACTATTGGTTTTTTGGACTGTTTCCTTAAAGGACTGTGCTCAACGATACATATATATATTGGGGTCGTGTTATGTTATGTGCTTTGGCTGTGTACTGCATTCACATTGTTTTGCTGTGTATATATAAATACCTTGCACCTAAGAACCCGTCTCTGCTCTTCATTGCCCTTAAGCGATCAGACTCCTCAAACCCTATACAATAGTATTACATTATACTCAAGCCTCAAAGAGGAGTCTGCTTAGGGCAATGACGGAGACACGGGTGGAGAAGCTTTTCTCCATGGTTAACTCCTTGCAGCAGGAGATGGAGGCAGTGCAAAATAAGGTCCTGGACATGGAGAGACAGCTAGGCCATGATCACCAGGCTGTGGGTCAGGCTCTCCGAGATGTGCAAACCAGAGTGGAGGACCTGGGAAAAATACCCACACCAGCCACCAGTATGCCTAAATTACCCCCGTTTCGGTTCAGTGGCGACCGTACTCTGTTCCGTGGGTTTATCAATCAATGTATGCTGTTTTTTGATGTACATGCTAACTATTACCGGTCAGATCGGTCAAAGGTATTATGTATAGTCATGTTGTTAACATCACGAGCACTGGCTTGGGTCAATCCCATGATTGAAAGTCATGACATCCGTTTAAATAACCTAGATAATTTTGTAACAGCAATGGCGCAAATGTTTGATGACCCTAATCGCCGTACCACCGCAGAAACGGCTCTGCTTTCCCTACGGCAAGGAAAGCGTTCTGTCATTGAATATGGTACTGAATTTAAAAGGTTAGTGGTGGATGTCGATTGGGGAAATAATGCGCTGTTATCAGTGTTCAAAAAGGGACTGTCCGGTTCCATTAAGAACGAGTTAGCTCGGGCCGAGTCTCCCCAGGACTTTGAACTGTTTCTGCAACACTGCGTACGCATTGATACCCGATTGACGGAGCGTAGACAGGAAAAGTGGGCAGCTGTAAACCGGATAACTAATTCTGCTTTCCCTCCTAGAGAGCCCGCTACTAGGAGTTCACGGGAGGCCGAAGACATTCCCATGCAAGTGGACTCATTACAACGACGGGAAAACAATGAACGTCGCGACTACCGGCTCCGTGAGCGTTTATGCTTTTATTGTGGTCAATCTGATCATTTTTTGATTAACTGCCCAAAATGCCCTAAACGTCCAAATAAGGTTCTGGCAGCCGTAACAGAATGTGATAACACGGACGCAGAATCCGAGATCTCTGACTCAAGTATACACCTGGATGCGGTTTTTCCTTCTGTACTAATGTCAGCTTCACCTAAGGACAATTCTACCCATTGCTCTCTTCCAATTCAGATCCAGTGGGAGGGACAGTCAATTCCGACATCTGCCATGATAGACTCCGGGGCGGGAGGTAACTTCATGGACTCTTCTTTTGCCAGGAGACACGGTATCAAGACACAACAACGAGTGTCACCGATAACCATGGAAACGGTGGATGGTTCTCCATTAGTTTCGGGACAGTACCTCTTAACTGTGTGATGAAACTAGGTCATCAGGTGGCACTGACTTTTATGTTGATTTCTTCTCCTCATTTTCCAGTCATTTTAGGACTCCCTTGGCTGCGGTCTGAAAATCCAATCATCAATTGGGAGACAAAGGAAGTATCTTTCCATCCCCAGGCCGGCTCGACCATCAGTCCAGCAGTACCGGTAACGTACGATGAGGAGGACATTATACAGGTACCTGTTCTCCCCCCAGTCTATAAGGAGTTTACAGATATATGCGACAAGAAAAAAGCAGACCAACTTCCCCCGCATAGACCATACGATTGTCCCATAGACTTACTTCCAGGGGCCGAGATCCCGTTTGGTCCTGTCTACCCGTTAGCGGCTCCGGAGTTACAATCATTGAAAGACTATATCAACGAAAGTTTAGCCAAGGGGTTTATCCAACCTTCATCCTCACCCGCAGGGGCTCCCATCTTTTTTGTGAAAAAGAAAGATGGGACTCTGAGACCGTGTATCGATTACCGGGAGCTCAACAAAATAACCGTCCGGAACCGGTATCCGCTACCATTGATTCCCGAACTGTTGGAGAGAGTACGGCAGGCCAAGATCTTCACCAAATTGGATCTCCGGGGGGCATACAACCTGCTCCGTATACGTCCCGGAGACGAGTGGAAGACGGCATTCAGATGTCGCTATGGCCATTTTGAGTACCTTGTAATGCCTTTCGGGCTCTGTAACGCTCCCGCTGCTTTTCAACACCTGGTCAATGATATATTCAGGGATCTATTGGATCAGTTTATGGTGATATACCTGGACGATATCTTAATTTTCTCTGATTCTCTACAGGAACACCAGGAGCATGTAAAGGCTGTACTTACTCGTCTGAGAGATAACCACCTATACATCAAGCTGGAGAAATGTGAATTCCATCGCTCGCAGATCCACTTCTTAGGGTATGTTATCTCTCCTCAGGGATTAAACATGGAGTCCAGCAAGATCCAGGCGATTCTAGACTGGCCGGTACCAGGAAACATCAAGGAGGTACAACGCTTTGTCGGTTTCGCAAATTTTTACAGACGCTTCATTCGCAACTTCTCGGAGATTGTGCGTCCTATCACCTTGCTCACCAAGAAGGGGCAGAGGTTCGTATGGTCCACGCAGGCCCAGGGGGCTTTTGATCGTCTCAAGGTTTGTTTTACCTCGGCGCCCATACTGACACACCCGGATCCCGCACTCCCTTTCATTGTGGAAGTCGATGCTTCCGATAACGCACTAGGGGCTATCCTTTCACAACGGACTGGGGACAAGGAACTCCTACACCCGTGTGCTTTCTTTTCTCGTCGGTTGTCCCCTGCAGAAAGGAACTATGATATTGCAGATAAAGAACTGTTAGCCATTATTTCCGCGTTTAAGGAATGGAGACATCATTTGCAGGGGGCTTCACAACAAGTGGTAGTGCTCACAGACCATCGTAACCTGGAATTCCTTAAATCTGCCAGGTGCCTGTCTCCACGGCAAGCCCGGTGGAGCCTGTTCCTTAACCAGTTTAATTTTATTCTCTCGTACCGTCCAGGGTCACGTAATGGGAAAGCTGATGCCTTGTCCCGAATCCACGCTGTGGACTCCGTACCAGGAACCCCATCCAAGACCATTCTATCGGATGCCAATTTCGTTGGAGTACTCCAGGACCGGGACCTGTGGAAGGACCTCAAGCTGGCCTATGACGGTGACGTATTCCTTGCTGCTCCACCCACTGACGTAAATCTGGTCCTTAGGAATGGTTTGTGGCTGAGGGAACGGCGTATCTATGTCCCGGAGGCTGTAAGACTTCGGGTCCTCAAATTGGTCCATGATTCAGTGTTGGCAGGTCATAGGGGGGTACAGAAGACGCAGGAGTTCTTAAGCCGTTTTTTCTGGTGGCCCACCTGCTTAAAGGATGTGAAAGACTATGTACACTCATGTGTGGTCTGTGCCCGGTGCAAAGTGCCTCGTGTTGCTCCTACAGGACTTCTTCAACCGCTACCCGTACCATCTCGCCCTTGGGGGTCTATCTCGATGGACTTCTGTTGAGGGGGAAGTGATGGCATAATTATTATGAATCACTGAACTCCATATTGGATTTAATGATCTGAATATTTCAACCATGTACAGCATTGTTCTTCTGTGTGAGGTCTTTTTGGTTTTAGTAGTAAAGGTTGCATACATATTAAATGGTTTCTGGCCCTACAGCCTCCTAATTAGAATGCAGAAGCTGTTTGCTAAATCCAATGTCATTTACATATGTATACAACCTTTGTGGGTTTGGAGGACTCAGGCAGACATTCCGTCTCCAACCAATGGAGATGTATATTGCTAAGACAATACTGGTGATGTTTGACTGATAAACCATTGTTTCTTCAGATTGGCTCCAGGATATATCAAAGAGTGTTAAAACTTATTTAACACAAGACTTTCTTCCCTGATACAAGTACGCCATCCGCAGGCAGGGAATTATTACTGCATATTACAGGAGGTGATTGGAAATAGTTGCCACAAAACATACCTGAGAAGGGCGGAGTTGTAGGTTGCATGTGGGTGGGAATGTGACTATAAAAGGAGGTGAATTCAAGACCCTCTCTTTCTTTTCTACCTGGACGCACGATGATATAGGACATCGACTTCTGGCATAAGTATCATTCCAATATCTCTGTCTATATCTCTGTCTATATCTCCTTCTATTCTCCCTGTATATCTCTCTGTATCTCTCTCTATATATCTCTTTCTATATCTCTCTCTATAGGGATAGATAGATCATTAATATAGTGTGCCTGTGTGTATATTTTGGTAACGTGGGTATTAGTAACTCTGGGTGTTTTTACATCATTGTAACAGTAATTGATTGTGGCTTAGTTATCGTGCTATCTAGAAATATATATATTATTGTTGTAGACTTTTTGGGGTGTGTTTAATAAATATTCATTTATTAGAACAGACTTGTTTTCATTAAGTAGTCGGTATATACATATATATATATATAGTTAATCAGCATAGGAACAGAAAGTGGTAAGGAAGGGAAGATTCTGGATATCGGTGATTGTAGTCATAACCGACCATAATAACCGATAAACAGAACCAGGCCTACAACAAATTGGCGAGCCTAGGCCCACTGTTTGAGGTTGTTCTAGTGTCTTTTGTACTGAAAACCTGTGGTCATCATCTGGAGCGGATCAGGCCAGAGGAACGTGGACACAGATAACAGGAGGCACGGTGAAGTGATCCGTTATTCTGTGCGTTCAGTGCCCTGATAGCTCAGGCGGGTGACACAGTTTTCAGTCTTAGTAAGACACAGGACACAGTCCTCATCAGAGAACCTTTTTCTGATTTTAACGATTTTTCTGATTCCTTTACACGATACACACGTCTAACGGCGAGGCAGATCATCACGTCACTTCGTTCAAACACCATCAACGTTTGGTTCATCTGAGGAGTCCAGCTGGTCAGGAAAGAAGGCGTTCCGGAGAAAAAGGACCTTTTTCCAAGCAGCACAAGAGGGACGAAGGAACAGACTGCACCAAGCACCATGGCCTCTGAACAGGTGAGTATGAACTTCTCCACCCTTAAACACCTGTGTAGAAATAGCACATTTAACCCAATACTGCCCACCGCATATAAGTCCACAGAGATGCTCTGGTCAACTTTACTGGACCAGGCATACGCACACGATAGAGTTTGTATTAGTAAAAGTGTTTTCCACAAAACTAAGAAACGCCTCCAAATGCTGGCAAAATTAGTGTATACTTTTGAGGACAGCATTTGCAGGCCGGAGCATGTGGAAACACTTGCTACCACAAGAAAGGCAGACAAAGTTTCCACATCAGATAACCTACACTGCCATTGTTGTGTGGAAAGCATAAAACGTATACACACTCTAGAAACTGAGCTAGAAGAAAGGGCCCAGTGTACAGCCGACAGGGGCCGGGAAATCTGTGTGTTAGAATCCAGGATCTCAGAGAAAGAAACCTATTATTCTGACATGGATAGAGAGCTCCTCAGTCTGTACACTGAGATAAATCAGTTCAAGAGCAGAGTTGCATCCATGGATGCACTAGTGAGCACACTTAGAGAAGATCTGGCTGCAAAGTCGCAAACGATTGTGAATTTGCAACAGGTCATCTCTAATCTGTCACGGCCTGGTACAAATAGCATGGTGCCTTTGCCCACGAAACAGGTTTGTGTTTGGGTACTGCACAGGATGGGGAGACCGCGGCAACAGGGCCCACGTCTCCCATGGATCAGAGATCCGGAGCTATAGAGTCCAGGGGACAGGTGGAACGGTCGCTACATTTCACTCAAACACCAAGGGAGTATACACGTAGCGACCACTTCCAGGGTCAGGACGAGAGTTGGGGATATGGAGGTAGGTGGGAAAGGGATCACACCACTTCCAATCCGCCAAATCGTTCAGTAAGGTCAGATGAATTTTATCCTAACCGTAACAGTATGGAAAGGATAAAATTTCTGTTACGGATCTGCAAGGAGATCCCAAAATATGATCCCAGTCTAGATGCGTTTACTGCATGTGATATCTTTGAAGGTCACTGCAATAAATATTCTGTGGCTCCAGAACTTCGAATGGAGCTATTCAAGTTGTGGTTGCCTACACACCTCAATCAGAGGTATGAGGCAATGGGGAGCACGGAACCCAGTAATGGACAGTTTCATGATAAGGAAGAACGCCTTTCCTTACTAATGACACTGGCAACGGGCCACGGGGACGTGACTCCAGAAATCCTGATGAAATTCAGACCAACTATACACGATGAACCTTTATCGCTGTGTAGTCGGTTTGAAGCTATGTACAGGAAGGTCACTATGGATCAAGGTATCGGTTTTCCACAAGGCATGATCCGCATGTTTGTGGAAAAATTCCCATACCTTGATACTGCAATTAGGTTGAGTGCAGCGAGAGAACCATCGCTCACTGATGCGGCCATGATTATTGAGCAGTGTAGACAAGATCTACTGCACAATAAAAAGTCGGTTAAGGTTAGGGAGCATGTGCCTGTACACGTTAGATCACAAGATGAACGTGTGCGCCATGCTAGAAAGAAGTCAGCTGTTCGCCCCTCGCCCCACCATTTGAGAGGACAGGGAGCATTCAATGCTTTCTATGTTTGCAATTTGGGCACATGAAGAAAAATTGTCCTCAGTGGGTACGGAGCCGAAACAGCCCTGAAAAATCTGGCAATAATAATGGTTTCAAGATGAAACCTAATTATGCCAGAACAGTGGGGGAACAGGCTGATGGGTTTCGGGGATATTTACAAGAGCAGACACCAAAATGTGTTGCCACTGTAAATGCCCCAGTTGATAGTTCAGGGGTTGTGGAATCTACTGATTCCACAACTAGAACTATGGTTGAGGATCTCCAAATTGCAGTATGTACCTCTCAGGTGCCTACTGGAAATCTTGTCAACATCGATTGACAATTAGGGATCCCTAAAGAGCTGGCTCCAGTATGTCCTGTCATACTGGATTCTTCAGGGAGGCCCCACATAAAAGCCAGAATTAAAGATCAGGACACACAAATTATGCTTGATACTGGTGCGAAAATCTCCATTACAAATATCAAACATGAGTTGCATCCAAACAGCCCTCAGTGTGTGGTGATCGGATTTGATCACCAACAAGGGGGGGTGAAGGCCCACAGAATTGAGGAAGTGATTGTCCAGATTGCCAAACACTTAACCCTCAAGATCCCAATGTGGTATTACCCTGGTTCTGACAACATCATTGGAACTGATGTAATGACCCAAAATGGATGGATCCTGGATTTGGCAAACTGCATTGTGTGGAAGGGACCCAGACAATCCAAGGTGTGTGTCATACAACGCCAGTGTCTGGGACCACCTTTGCCAGCAATGGAGAATTCTGCTGATATGCTCGAACACAAATGGCCAGAGGTCTCTCATAATACAGACCTTGAACCCATTGTGTACGAACATCCTGATCTGTGGGCCCAGGGTAAAAATGACTGTGGCAGATTGATTGGTGTACAGGTGGACATACAGGGGCCAGACCCACCCCCTCAACATCAATATCGCTTTCCACCGGAAGCGACACAGTCGATAGTCAACACTGTCCTGGAATTGGAGACCAAGGGTGTGGTCATAGAGGGGAATTCAAAGTGCAACAACCCTCTATGGCCTGTGAAGAAAAAGGACACTGATGCGTGGCGTCTCACCATAGACCTACGTGTCCTTAATAAGTACACTCCGATGTCTGCCCCCGTAGTTGCACAAACTCCTGACATAATGGCGAAGATAAGTGGCAAAAGCCGCATATTCTCAACCATTGATGTCGCCAATGGGTTCTTCTCTATTGAACTCACAGAAAACTGTAGGTACAAATTTGCTTTCACAGTGGGGAACAAACAGTCTGGACTCAAACTGAGTCCTCACAAGGCAAATTTGGCCAGAACAGAGGTGACTTTCCTTGGGGTGCAGGTCTCTTTTGGAGCCAAAGGAATTGTGGCAGCCCGAGTGGACGCTATGGTCAAGTTACCTCAGCCTGGCACTCTACAGGACTTACGGAAGTTCCTGGGAGTGGCTAACTTCATGAGGGAATTCATAGAGGATTTTGCTGCCAAAGCGAAACCCCTTTATGAACTCCTCAGAGGAGAAGAACCCTCACTCCAGGGCTGGTCAGAAGCACAGGATGAGGCCTTTTCAACTCTGAAAAGAGACCTCTCCTCTGCACCTGTGTTGGCCACCCCCAACCCAGATGGAGAAATGGCCATCCAGGCACATGCTGGGAAGGAGTCTATCTCTGTTGTCCTTCTACAGCAGATAGGACATGACAGTAGACCACTGGGATACTTTTCCCGACTACTCTCGCCGGTCGAACGAGGGTTCGACGAATGTGCCAAACAACTGGCTGCCATACACTATGCCGTTAAAACCACTGAGCATATTGTAGGTTTCAGATCTCTGACTGTACAGACACCACATTCTCCTTTGGTTCTTTTACTCAGAGATACACTCCCTGGAGTCTCCCAACAGAGATTCGGGAAATGGATCATGGATCTCAGTGGCTGGAATCTGAAAGTGGACCACAAGGCAAAGTATGTTCTGTCCCAGTTGTTAAACATGACAGGGACTGAACATGACTGTGGTCAACAATCACTCTCCAGTACATCACAAATAGTCAGGACCGACACACATCCAGAAGACAGGGTCATCTTTGTTGACGGCTCTCGTTTCTGTCTGGACGGCACGTGTGTGTCCGGATTTGCAGTGCTGGATGAGACCACAGGCACCCAGAGTCTTGTCTGGCTGCCTGGTCAAATGTCAGCACAACGGGCTGAACTGGAGGCTGTCAAGGAGGCTCTCCTCCTTCAACCTCCAGGGAATCGAACTATATATAGTGACAGTTCATATGTAGTTCGATCTCTCACCCTGCACCTGAACACGTGGAAAAAACGAGGGTTTGTGGACAGCCAGAATAAACCTCTGGCCCACGTTACAGTCCTAAAGGAATTGTGGGATTGGGGCATGGCACATCCAGCGGAGGCAGCCATTATAAAAGTCCCAGCACATCAAAGAGGAGAACAGCCTTTGACCATAGGAAATAACAAGGCCGACGAACTGGCCAAGTTTGCAGCAGTGTCTGGTGTCCTTCGGGAACCAGGAACTGAGCAGATCTCTGCATTCCAGATTGCAGTGAGGCAAACCAAACTAAAAGAAGGCATTTTGAGTCCTGAAGATGTCACTGGAGCAGAGTATAGCGGGTGGTATATCTTACAGGCTACCTTCACTAGGAAGGATAGTCAAGATGGGTTGAGGGTAAGGACGTACTTTGAAAGACCCGTACTTGTAAAAGGCACCCTTAAGGCATATTGTATGTTGAGGGATTCCCAGATGACCATCACCAGGGAATCCAAATATGCCCAAGGACATGTGTCCACAGACTACTTACGGACTAGTGTATTGATGTTAAAGTTAAACTGCAGTAACTCTGGCCAGGCATTATGGAACGATCAGAGTGGTCCAGTGAAACTGGAGGGCTTATACCGAGCAACAGTTTTAAAGGTACGGACCGATGCCAAGGATCTGAGGTATACTCGAGTAGAGGGGTCGCCATCCATACGGTCTTTCATGATTACGATCATGAGAGAAGTCTGTGTATCGGAGGTGACTGGATACTATTTCATCACCTATGCCCACTGGGAACCGGATACACAGATGGTAAAATTGGATACTAATCCCTGGAGATGGGACTTAGTATGCAATGGGGTGGACACCCCAATTGTGGATGTATGGATGGATGGCGCCCCTATGACTGAGGAATACCGAAGCAAATACGTGTCTTCTGACTGGAAAGACCCCAGAGGCAGGGACATTAACTTTGACATCAATATAGACGGTCCATTTAAGTGGCCTTTTTGTGAGGCGGTGGACGAAGGGTGCTGGTCATTTACACAGTGGGTCTATCTGTCCAAATCCAAACCAGTAGGAAACCTAGCGTTACAGGCAGGAGATAGCGATCAGTGGTACCAGTTCAGTGGTAGAGGACAAGTATGTGTGACCGTGGTAAGGGTCCCATATGAGGCTGAAGGTCTCCAACCAGTCAAACCGCACCTGGATTCTTGCAATGTTTCTACCCACCAATTGGCAGATCCCATAGCTCCTCAACTGTCATCCCCATGGAAGATCATCACAGGAACTAAATTCGTCCTATATACATGGCGAATTTCTGTAGATGACTTCAGAGTAGATCACTGGGATCACAGATGTGAGGAGTTTGTGAGGAACCAAATTGACATGATGAGAGGATGGGTAGAGGCGGGGCAAGAAGTGAGAAAAGATGATCCCCGACACAGGAAATTCAGGAGTAGGAGAGACTTGATAGAGATGGGAATTAGTGGAGGTGCATTGGGAGTAGGTGCCCTGAACACTATGGATATGGAAGTCCTGAGAGGTAAGCTCGGGGACATTGCGCGACATGCTGGGGAAGGGTTCAGAACTCAGCTTGATGTAAACCATGTCTTAGAGGGTTTGCAACATTCGCACATTGATGCCACTACCTCTCTATCTTCAGCTCTACGAGAGAAGTTTAGAAGGTTAGTTGCAGGTCTTGTAGAAGTGCAAGACAGAGTTCAGTTTGCCCTAGCATGTACGCAGGTCCAGAGTGAACTCTCTGACAACCTAAAGCATATAGTGTCCTCTCTATACAAGGGCCACTTCCCATTCAACCTCAGACAAAGAGTAAGTTCCCTAATCTCCCCGTTTGCAGCCAACCATACAAACTGGTGGCTGGTTCAATGGCATGGGTGTCATAATCTCACCTGCACGGCATCTTCTTTGGCACCTGTATCTGGTAATATCAAGAAGGGGTACAGTGCCATGAATATAGGAATTGTTGTTAGCAATCAGACGGTGCTTCATCCACAGCTCACCTCAGACATCCTAACCTATGAGCGAGGCCATCCTTATCTGTTTGATACAGAGGGATGTTGGAGGAAAGAGGATGCTATCCTCTGTCAAGGGAGTCAAGATAGGGTGCTTAGGCACCAGTGTTGGGACTCTGAGGGGTCATGTGAGATGAAGACTAACACAATACCCTCCTCTCGTCTGAAATATTTGGGTCAAGGGTATTGGTGTTGGTACCAAGGGAAAAATGTAACGTATTCTTTATATGGCACTAATTGCACCGAAAGAGGCATACTCCTCCCAGGAGCATATTGTACCCTTAGTCCCGTTTTAGGTTTAGATGTCGCAGATCAGCAGGGGAGGACCCCGATAACACCGGAGAAGAGACTCGACATTCGCCCTGACACTCCTGTGAGACTGCAAAAGATTCCTCTTGGTTTTGGTCGTGAGCTCAAGCGTCTCTTGTTAGATTTCAGCAAAGAAGACGACATACTCCGAAATCTTCATGAGGCTGAGAATCAAGCCACTATTCAGCTTGAGCATGACAAAACCAAGATAACGAGGATTACCAATGCCTTAGATACAGACTCTAAGGTGTCCTGGTGGGAAAGTTTATTTGGCTATAGTCCGACAGCTACATCGTTTTTTAATTTCATGATCCACCCTGTGATTGTTCTCCTGGTTCTTGTTCTTGTTATGTACATTGGACTGTGCCTAGTTTACAGGAGAGTAAAGAGACTTGCCCACCAGATACAAGAGAACCAGGCAGAACTTCATGAATTTAACCGCCGAAGAAGGTCCAGGACTTAGCACTAAAAGTCCTGAAACCTTGATATTATATTTGATAAGAGTGTTTAGGACATTACGTCAACTCAACCCTGAAACCTCATAACATTGTATATTTTGTTTGGCTTTTACTTTGATTTATGGTTAAGGGATGGGGGAGGGAAATATGGTATCATTATATACTGTTTAATTTTTACATTGGGATATAGGTTTGTTTGTTTTTTTTGTATGAATGAGGAAAGAGTAATATTCTGTAGGGACAGGCCCCATCATTGTCTAAGGTATTTGCTACTTCAACCCTTGAGTCGGTAAACGTTCATAAGGGATGGATTGAAGGTCGGTTGGACTGCGTTCTTCTCACAGTCAACTTAGGTATGCTGATATCATCCCCTACCCAATAAACTCTGACCTGCCTAGTAGAGATTCAACTATCTATCCATGGAAGAACCACATTAACGATAGATGCTTCAATCAAGTTTACAGGAGAAGTCTCTGTTGAAAGTCGTGCCTCAGCTAAGAAGAATCACCAGATCCCCTTTATCTAATCCCAAGAAGGAGGTGCTCCAAGAAACCACCTGGTGAGGCCCAGCTACAGAGTGTGATCCCCGGCAGTTCCCTACACACCAGACTTGAGAAAAAAAAAAAAAATCTGGTAGGGAGAGGGGCGAACACAGGAAAACTCTGTGGGCCGATCAAGAGACGAAGGTGCAGCAACTCCAGAGTCTAAGCAGTCAAGCTTGGAAGAAGACTACTTGGGGATAGACGTGTTTCTCGAGATTGGCAATGACAAGATCAGAAGTGTACTGACAAATAGAGAACTTTATTCCTGAACCAAAGAGACCAAGAAGATCCACAAAGAGGAATATGGTGTAATCTATGGATGGAGACACTGGATTACGGCGAACGGCAGGGGAGAGGTGATGGCGATGGGTGATGTCTAGATACCTAAGTGCAAAATGTTACTTCATTTCATCCTGAACGGTTATTGGTGATAGGATTGAGTAGGCAAATATATTCCACACTTCCCACTCATTTTATTGTCGTATTTTCCGACAAAAGGGGGAATGTTGAGGGGGAAGTGATGGCATAATTATTATGAATCACTGAACTCCATATTGGATTTAATGATCTGAATATTTCAACCATGTACAGCATTGTTCTTCTGTGTGAGGTCTTTTTGGTTTTAGTAGTAAAGGTTGCATACATATTAAATGGTTTCTGGCCCTACAGCCTCCTAATTAGAATGCAGAAGCTGTTTGCTAAATCCAATGTCATTTACATATGTATACAACCTTTGTGGGTTTGGAGGACTCAGGCAGACATTCCGTCTCCAACCAATGGAGATGTATATTGCTAAGACAATACTGGTGATGTTTGACTGATAAACCATTGTTTCTTCAGATTGGCTCCAGGATATATCAAAGAGTGTTAAAACTTATTTAACACAAGACTTTCTTCCCTGATACAAGTACGCCATCCGCAGGCAGGGAATTATTACTGCATATTACAGGAGGTGATTGGAAATAGTTGCCACAAAACATACCTGAGAAGGGCGGAGTTGTAGGTTGCATGTGGGTGGGAATGTGACTATAAAAGGAGGTGAATTCAAGACCCTCTCTTTCTTTTCTACCTGGACGCACGATGATATAGGACATCGACTTCTGGCATAAGTATCATTCCAATATCTCTGTCTATATCTCTGTCTATATCTCCTTCTATTCTCCCTGTATATCTCTCTGTATCTCTCTCTATATATCTCTTTCTATATCTCTCTCTATAGGGATAGATAGATCATTAATATAGTGTGCCTGTGTGTATATTTTGGTAACGTGGGTATTAGTAACTCTGGGTTTTTTACATCATTGTAACAGTAATTGATTGTGGCTTAGTTATCGTGCTATCTAGAAATATATATATTATTGTTGTAGACTTTTTGGGGTGTGTTTAATAAATATTCATTTATTAGAACAGACTTGTTTTCATTAAGTAGTCGGTATATACATATATATATATATAGTTAATCAGCATAGGAACAGAAAGTGGTAAGGAAGGGAAGATTCTGGATATCGGTGATTGTAGTCATAACCGACCATAATAACCGATAAACAGAACCAGGCCTACAACAACTTCATCGTGGAGTTGCCTGACTCAGGGGGCCACAATACTATTTTGGTGGTAGTAGACCGATTGACTAAAGCGGCTCATTTCATACCATGTACCGGCCTCCCCTCCGCCGCAGAGACAGTAGATCTAGTAGTCCAGAACGTGTTTCGGTTACATGGGGTACCGGATGAGATCATCTCTGACCGGGGGGTGCAATTCACCTCCAAGTTCTGGAAGGGGTTTTGTTCTGCATTGCATATTGACGTATGTTTATCTTCTGCCTACCATCCCCAGACAAATGGACAGACGGAACGGACTAATCAAACCCTGGAGCAGTACCTGCGATGTTATGTCAGCCATCTCCAAGATGATTGGTACAAGCTGCTTCCCCTGGCAGAGTTCTCATACAACAATACGCAGAGCAGTTCCACCAAGGTAACACCCTTTTTCGCCAACCTGGGTTATCATCCAACTATTTTACCTAGGTCGCCAGTTGCTACTTCGGTCCCAGCGGTTGGGGACAGAGTGATGGTTCTACAGCAGAATCTAGAAGTGCTAAAGGAGTCTCTGGCCTCGGCTCAGGAGCGTTACAAGAAGTCAGCGGATGTCTACCGAAGACCCGCACCCGTGTATAAGGTAGGGGATTCGGTGTGGTTATCCACGAAGAATCTGAAGTTGGGTGTTCCTTCGCGGAAATTAGGACAGAAATTCATTGGCCCGTTCAAGATTACCGGGATTGTGAGCTCTGTGGCCTGTCGGCTGAAGTTACCACGGACTCTGAAGGTACATCCTGTTTTTCATGTATCGTTATTGAAACCGGTTTTCCATAATACGTTTCAGGGGCATGTTTTGCCTCCCCCCCCACCGGTGGTGGTTGATGGGCACGAACAGTTTGTGGTTCAGGACATCATCGACTCTCGGCTCCATAGGCATCGGCTTCAGTACCTTGTTCGTTGGCAGGGGTACTCTCCCGAGGACGATTCTTGGGAACCGGTAGGTAACATCTCCGCTCCCCAGAAAGTTGCGCAGTTCCATCGGAGGCATCCGGACAAGCCTGGTCCGGGATCGTCCTGAGGCCGTTTGCAGGGGGGGAGTAATGTCAGTGTTCCAGGTTTTCCGGCTTGCCGTGTGACTATTTTGCCCTCAGTCAGCATGGAGATCATTGTTTTGTTTGCCCTTCTTCCTGTCTCGTTTACATAAAGACCTGGCTCAGGTGAGCATTCATTGCTTGAGTATACTGCTTCCTGGTTGCTCCTGCTCACCTGTTCTCCTTATTCCACTCACTTCTCTGGAGCTCTGTGAGATCCTGGTTCACCTTACAGCTTCCTGCCTCGTGCTTCTGGTGCCGCTGCTTATACCTTCAGGCTCGGACATTCAAGTGTGTAAGCAACTACTCGGTCTTACTCTATGTACTGTGTGCTTTTGGAACTTGTGTTACTTTATCTCCTTGGAACTTTGTTTGGACTTGTTACCCGGTCATCCGGGTGTGGGGACCTTTTGCCACGGACTATATCTTCCGGTCGTTCCAGTACCAGGACCCGTGCTACGGACTGCAGGCATCCGGTTTTGCTTGCTTTGGACTATTGGTTTTTTGGACTGTTTCCTTAAAGGACTGTGCTCAACGATACATATATATATTGGGGTCGTGTTATGTTATGTGCTTTGGCTGTGTACTGCATTCACATTGTTTTGCTGTGTATATATAAATACCTTGCACCTAAGAACCCGTCTCTGCTCTTCATTGCCCTTAAGCGATCAGACTCCTCAAACCCTATACAATAGTATTACATATACGGTATATGAACAGTATCGGTATATAATATATGTCCGTCCAGTAAGTAAAGACAGCACTGATAGTGACCTGCTGAGGAAACACTTGACAATGAAAGGTGACCCAAGAATTATCTATAGGAGAGCAAAATACAACTCAAACATAAAACACAAAAGCGTATGAATTAATTGCATGATTGACAGTGATAATAATGAAATGATATCAAAAAACACAAATGTGACTCCAAGAGGTCACTAAGTGAGTTTAAATCAGTACACAAGGTGTGTCCAACCTGTGGAAGAAACACTGGGCAATAAATGAGAGCCAAGAGTTTATCAAAGGAGATCAAAAAACAGCTCAAACAAAAAACACAAAAGCACGTGAGTCAATTGCATGATTTGCAGTTGAAATAAAGAAATAATAATCAAAAAAACAAAAAATGTGACTCAAAAGGGTTTAAATCAATGATGCAGATAATTGAATTGCACCTATAAACGGTCAATCAGCAAAAAATATTAAGTATTGCGCTCAGAATTATAGTCTGATGTGATTATTGAACTCAAGTGTTGAAAATTAGGAATAGTAGAGAAATGGAATCTCCTATTAGAACACTGCCTAGAGGAAAACCAGAGTACAGGTGGTGCTGTGCAATGCATCAGGCAAGATGTTAATTACCAGACATGCCAGGCAGACATGGATGTGAAGCTGGATGGACTCAAAGAGGACTGGAGGGCTAGGGCACCGACACCTAACGCGTGTCGCGGTCAAAAAGGCAGCTTCTTCAGAGGGATGAGTGTTGTTAGCCTGCGGGAGCTCTGGCATTTTATACAGTGCTTGTAATTCCCTGACGTCCGTTAACCGGAAGTGACGTGGCACAATTACCGAAAGTGACGTTCCGGAGCTAGGGATCAGAGCAAGGAAGCGTGTAATCGTTGCGTAGGAGAAGGCTTCCTGATAAGAAGGGAGGGAGTATAGAGCGAGCAAACAAGAGGAGAGGAACAAACAAAAAGTGTTGTGTGCAGCCAGGTGATGAAATCCTATCATATTATCAAGTTGATGTACCTGAAAAGTGTAAAAAATATATGAGGACAAAATCACATTATTAATATTGGCTGCATATCCAGAAGCGCATCTCCATAGTGAAACCTATAGGAGCAACAGGTTAATAAGAAAGAAAGAAAGAAAGAAAGAAAGAAAGAGCAAGTTATAATGTATATATGTGATATATATAGCAGTCTCAGTGTCACATATATGATATACACAGCAGTCTCAGTGCCCCCTAAGTGATAGTTATACAGCCGTCTCAGTGTCTTTTATTTGATGTATACAGCAATCTCAGTGTCTCCTATGTGATGTATATACTGCAGACTCACTGTATCCTATGTGATGTATACAGTAGTCTGAATTATCTGCTTATCAGATTACTCCCTGCTGCAGTTTATCTCCAGAGTTATTGGCATACAGGTGCTGAGCTGACCATTTCACTACCATTATTTGTACTGTAGATGAGTACCATTTGATATCAATTTAGCCAAAAGCAGGGGAAAAGCATGGGTTTGAAAGCCACTTGGATGCATTTTTTTGACAGTAATAAAAAAAATCAATAGCAAAAAGATTTGAAAAGTTTCATAAATTCCCATGCTGTACAAAACTATTAATATATAAAAAAATATTTACGGTAGTTACTCTTTAACCCTTACCAATATATGATGTAATGATGTGTCATGTGTCTTCATTCCTGTGGACTCAGAAAATACCTTGCTGGCAGAAGATGATTGTGTTATTCAGCCATCATTTGTCTCAGTGGCCATTTTCCTGGCGTGACGTGTAGAAGTGCGTGTGCAGATGGCGATCTCACCTTTCTACAGCCATTTTCAGAGACATCCATCATGTTCACTCACTGCCAGCATATTAATGGCACCCACCTTGTGCCACCGCGACACCCTCTCCTCTGAGTCTCGGGCCCACAGCATTACAGAACTTGCTGTTTGGGACCCTGCCTTATGTGACCCCACCCCACTGTCGCCGGAATTCCCCCTGGGAGTGGCGAACACAGGCAGAAAAGTGCCCTTGTGGAAGAACAGCACATGGGACTTCACAGTACAAAAGTTCTGTCTACGACAGTTGTGTGCTGATTTGGAGGGTGTATTGGGCCCCCTTACCTATGGGGCCCCTGTGAGGCTGCACATGCTGATATGACAATAATGTGTCTGCCACTGCCCCCTGGTGAGCATATATCTGGATTATAATATGTACCCCATTTCCCCCAAATTTGCGGGAGAAAATGTGCATTTTATAATCCTGAAAATATGCTACATTAGCAATGTAGAAGACCAAATACTGCTTCTTAAGTTAAGAATGGCAACACATCTGATTATGTCATGTGGACAAAAAACACTCATCCGACCAGCCTTATGGAATAATATTGGCCCAACTCCTGTCATTTAATTCCACAGGCATCGCTCAAATAAAAATATGATATGAATTAAACAGCAAGTTTATTATAGGTCAATATAAGTAATAACTTCACTTACTGTTTATATATATATATAGTATTGTATATATTATTGTATATATATATATATATATATATATATATATATATATATATATATATATATATATATATATATCCAGTACTTCAGTTTATCAGTAGCAATTATGTGGATGATGTGGATGCACTTACAGCGCACTATACTGATTATGGAGTGGAATTATTTAGATTTTTTAAAGCCAAGAAACGAAACAGAACAAGAGAGTTTCCTAACATGTACCAGGCAGTTCTGCACTGTGTCATGGCATGATATATCTCACTTATGTGTTGAGACGGCGGATCCACCCTTATTCATACCATGCCGTGATAAAAGATGAAACTGCTACGTGAAATGCATTAGGAGATTCTAATTCCTATTTTGTTTCTTGAATATCAAAGAATAAAAAAATGTGTGTATTTTTATTTATAGCTGCTGGAAAGTCTCTCTGAACTGTTCTGAACTATGTAATAAATATAATTAAAGGGAACCTGATCCCTCCAAATCACCCCCAACCCTATGAATACCTGTCCCTGCACCCTCAGACATCCTTTCTAGCGGTCCTTTTGTGTAAAAAATGAGTGGGGTAACATTGACAAAAAGACCATTACACACTTACAATTTTGCGACTTCTTCTCCCTGAATAAGTCTCACAGGGCGTTCCCTGTGCGATCCTAAGCCCGCCTGAGCCGCTCATTAGCACGCCCCGATGGACGTGATAACTAATCCTACTCCTCCTCACCCTACTGTATGGGCGTAATAACTGGTGTGACGCTATTTGCGTCACATCCGGTCATGGTGACGTCGGTACACCCTTTAGGTGTAAAGCAAAAGCCGCGCATGCACAATGCGCATGGTGAGGTCGGCGGTGCACCTAAAGGGTATACTGACGTCACCATAACCAGATGTGACGCAAATAGCCGGGCGTTCCCTGTGCGACTTATTCAGGGAGAAGAAGTCACAGAATTGTAAGTGTATAATGCTCTTTTTGTCAATGTTACCCCACTAATTTTTTTACACAAAAGCACCGCTAGAAAGGATGTCTGAGGGTGCATGGACAGGTAGTAATAGGGTTGGGGGTGATTTGGAGGCGTCAGGTTCCCTTTAAATTAAAAATAGTGTAGAACATTGCAATACTAAACAAAAGCACTAGAGGGCGCTCCATCACAAGCAGCCCTAGAGTTCACGGTTCATCAATGGGGCGTATTTTTGAAACAGACTCTAGATTTACACTCTCGAAAACTTACACTTTCAGTCTTAGTTTTTGACCTGTTTATTATTCTGGTGCAAGGATGTTCATAATTTTTTCCCCAAAAGTAAGAATTGGTGTATATTGGCAAAAAAAAAAAGATTTCAGCCAAAATTTTGTTATCATACTTCAATGTTGACATTTAAAATGGGCCATAAATTGTGGACAAAAAATGAGTTAATAGGGGTCATAAAATAAACTTATGAGAACAAACTATAGTATTTTCCTGCACCAGGAAAATTGTGCATATACAAGAAGTGGCAGTAAATAGTGCGTATGTCTACAATTTACTATGGAGCTTTCAGAATCAAAGTTTAAAGCTTGTGAAAAAACACTATTCTTTCTGTCGAAAATAGTTAGTATTATTTGTAATCTGAAATGAGCCTGTTTTTTGTGCCTTTTTTCCCCAAAAAAGGCAAACCTTTGTTCCATCATATGCCCCAATGTGTTTACAATCTTGCACACAAAGCATCTGCATTTTACTTAAGGCTAGGGTCACATTTCGTTTTTTTTTTTTTTAAATCTGATCCGGTTTTGAGCTTTTAAAAAGCTCAAAACTGGATCAGGAAAGGCTCCTCATAGGAGCCTATTATAAAAACCGGATTGCTTCACAAGCAATCCGGTTACCGCCTTCGGCTCTGCAGCCTGCGTGAAAAATCAATGCAGGCTGCAGTTTTCGGACTGGTTGTAACATCCGCAATGCCGGAACCGGATTGCTCAGGATGTGTAATCCTGAACAATGCGGTTACGGCATATACTTTGCTTATCCCGGCTGCCGCCGGGATAAGCAAAGTGTTCTGTGTGTGTTAAAACTTGTAATTTAATAAATAAATGTTGCTATAATGTCTCTAGGGGGTGCCCACTCCCCTAGAGACCTTCCACCCACTCAGGTAGGCATATAATGCTTTATTCACTAATGTACAGCAGCCAGCTCCTGTTAGCTGCTCTACATTTTTATCAATGAAGGCACTGCCCATAGATCTTACTGTAAATGGCTTCAGAACCTCGGACAGCGCACATACTATAGCTACAATAGCTATAGTATGCGTGCTGCTCTTAGAGGAGCCCGGCGCCTTCATTGATAAAAATGTACAGCAGCTGACAGGAGCCGGCTGCTGTACATAAGTGAATAAAGCATTATATGCCCACCTGAGTGGGTGGAAGGTCTCTAGGGGGAGTGGGCACCCCCTAGAGACATTATAGCAACATTTAATAATAAAATTAAAAGTTTTAACACACACAGAACAGTTTGCTCATCCCTGCTCATCCGGTTCCCGGATTGCTGGTTGTCTGAAGTCAATTGTGTTCACCGCATCCAGATCTGAATGCGTTGAACGCAATTCTATATTTAAGTGTGACCCTAGCCTAAGTCATGTATATAGTAGATTATCAGTAATTTCCACTGCACTTTACAGACATCATCATCACTACCTACATGTGGACTATCTTTCAGTATGTCCATGGAGTTTGGGAGAAAACCCCCCACAAACATGGACAGAATATTCAAACTACTAAGGTCGGGTTCACACCACGATTTTTGTTGTCTGGGTCTGTCAAGTGTGGTTATTTGTCACCCGGTTTTGTGTCAGTCCGGGAGGATCCGGTAGTTTTAGTTTTTTGCCCCGGACACAAAATCGGAGTTTGCAGCACTTTTTGTGTCCTCCCGGATCCGGGGCGATCCGGTGCCCATAACATAGAGTCTATGGTCGCCGGATTGAGCCGGATCCGGCAAAAAAATATCCCGTTTATGGACGCCAGGTGCTAAAAGAGCAGCGGCTCTGACATTCAAGCTGCGCTTGTTCAGAACCTGGACAGCGCAGCATAACATAGCTGCCGCTGAAGTTCAGCACATGGAGAGCTCCACTGCTGAAATTTCAGCACTGCAGCTAGCTCCCCTGCACCCACAATGGTGAAATGTCAGCAATGGGCAGCGGCAGCCGCTCGTAGGAATGATTTCGGCACAAAACAGGATCGGAGGGCATATTTGCCCTCTGGTTCTGTTTTGTCCGGGGCTGTCAGGTTATGCCTGGTGCTTCCTGCAAAACACCGAACATAACCTGACACCAGGAAAATTGCAGTGTGAAGCTGGCCTAGATGTTGTCCTTAAAGGGAACCTGTCACCTCCATAAAGCCCTGCAGGCTATTACCCCTCACCTTCCCTGCACTTTCCTATTACTACTCCTACTATCACTTTCTGTGCTAAATGTGCCCTGTGACTGTGTAATAAAACGTTGTTATCACTCACTCATTATTATGATAATGATCTGGGGGGGCTACCGTTGCTAGACCCCCTGGGCGACCTCTCTGTGTCCCTTCGCCGCCTCCTGTATAGTTTATCACACCTCGATGGGTCTGATATTAACATCCAAATGCGCGCCCCCCCAGCCTGGCATGCTTCACTCTTCAGAATGCCGGCTATGACGCCGGATGCATAATTTCCGGTACTCCGCAGCTCATCCACAGAGCTGCGCATTGCGCATGCTCTGTGGAGCACATTATGTCAGCTCATCACAGATGAAGTCCGGCTGCGGAGTACCAGAAATAACGTATTCGGCATTATACCCGGCATTCAGCAGAGCGGAGCGAGCCAGGCTGGGGGGGGCGCACATTTGGATGTTAATATCACGCCCATCGGGGGTAAACTATACAGGAGGCGGCGAAGGGACACAGTGAGGTCGCCCAGGGGGGCTAGCAATGGTAGCCCCCCGTACATTATCATAACAATGAGTGAGTGATAACAACATTTTATTACACAGTCACAGGTCACATTTAGGACAGAAAGGGATAATTAGAGTAGTAATAGGAAGGTGCAGGGACAGGTGGTGATAACCTGGGGGGCTTTATGGAGGTGACAGGTTCCCTTTAACCCCTTCCCAAAGCTAGACATAACACAACCTCAAGAGTTGGGTTCTGGTGCTTGATGTGAGCTCCGGTGCGGCACTCACATCAAACACCCGACATCTCAGCTGATCACATCAGCTGAGATGTTGGGCTTCCAGCACTGATCGGATCTGGGATCCGATCGCTGCTGTTAATCCCTTGGGTCCCACTGTCATTCACTGACAGCGGGATCCAAAACCGCCGTGGTGGGGATCGCGCTGTTCCCCACCTGCATCAGAGATCCCGTGATAAGATCGCAGGATCTCTGGTGCTCACGTGATAGCCCCGGGTTCTGGTGTGAATCCGGAAGCTATCAGAGATCGCTTTCTGTCAATGGTTGGCAGGCGCTGCCAACCACTGAAAGTGAAAGCAAGTTTCATGTCTCGATGTGCTGCAGTTCATCGGGACATGGCACAAGTGATCGGACCCTGCAGCACTGTGGCACCCTATGGGGCACTGTTAAATAAAGAATGAATAGTAAAATAAAGTTTCTTCAAATATGAAAATAAAACACAAAAGTTCAAATCACCCCCCCTTTCCCCCGTTCATAATAAAAGTATTAAAAAAATACACATATTTGGTATCACCACGTTCAGAAATGCCAGATCTATCAAGATTAATGAGAGCTGTAAGCTGCGTAACGGAAAAAAAAGGTCCAAATGCCAAAAGTACGTTTTTTTCGTCGCTCCAACATTGCTATAAAATGCAATGATGGGCGATCAAAACAGCGCATCCACACAAAATTGGGAAGGGGGAGATCTAAAACCCGGGTTCAGGGTAGCTCTCCTATAAATTCTGGTCTGAGGCGGAGTTAGTCAGTTCAGTACAGAGCAGTACTGAGGAAGACAACCTGTGGACTTGAGCAGTACTAAGCTTGTCCCAGGATAGCTAAGCGTAGCTGAGGGACCTAAGGCAAGGGTCTGAGGAAGTCGAGGAGAGCCTGAGGAGCAGAGCATTGTCAAGCTCACCCCAGAGGAGTAAGCGCCAAGAAACGGATACTGGAGTCTGAGGCTGTGCAGGGCCTAACGACCCGGCAGCCAATACTGGAGGGTGGGGAATTCCAAGTTTCCCATCTACACCAAGTGCCTGGAGGCAAAACAGTGTTAAGAGCCCAGGAGTAGTCACCCATTAAATGGAGCTAATGAAGGACTCGAGCTGCCTGTCATACGGCACACTGCAGGAGAGAGAGAAGGCCGCAGCTCAGGTTTAAGCAGCAGCAGGGAGCCACAGGAGAAAGTGCAGCAGGGAGCCCTCAGAAATTGTCGGGTGACGAAAACCCTGAGTTGCTCCCAGGTTACATGGACTCACAGAAACATGACCTGTGGCTGAATCGGTATTGCCAGTAAAGGATTTGAGGGACCAACAAAATGTGGGTCTGTCTGTTAATGCGCACCCTCCATCCTGCACCCTACACCCTTCAACATCCACTGCCATGGAGACCTGCTCCATCCGTGGGAAGCCACTCCATTCCAGCTGCCCATCCATCATCCCCAGAGCTTTTGCAGTAGCGGTAGCCACTAATAGCCACAAACCTTTTAAACCACCCTATTTCCCAAAAACTCTGTAACACTGAACCCAGGGTCACGGAGCTGGGTCTCGACCTTTGTGTCTCCCCAGAAACATCACAGCCCGGTTCCGAGTATCCCAAGGCCCTGGGGTGCATCACTGTCACACAGCCCCAGATCAAAAAAAATGTGGTCGCTACGGGTTGCAGAACATGGCGCAAAAAGTGCAATTCTTTTTTTTTCAAACTTTTTAATTTTTTTTTACCACTTAGATAACAGTAAACGTATACATGTTTGGTATCAACAAACTCGTACCGACCCGAGGCATCACTCCATCACATCAGTTTTACCATATAGTGAAAAAAGTTATGGATCTCGGAAGCAGGGGAGCAAAAAATGAAAAACGAAAACGAAAAATTGCAGGGTGGTAAAGGGGTTAATGGGAGTTAGGCTCAGGATCCCACTGCTGCAAAGCAATAGTGCTAACTACTTAGCCACCATGCTAATCCCTGAGCCACAGAGCTACTCACTGAGCCACCATGCTAATCACTGAGCAAACATACTAATCACTGAGCCACCATTGTAATCACTGAGCAACCGTGCTAATCACTGAGCAACCATGCTAATCACTGAGCCACTGTGCTAATTACTAAGGCTGGTTTCACACTGCAGTTAGATAAGGTCAGGTCAGGTTTTGTGTTTCAAAACCAGGAGTGACTCCAAAACCTAGAACAGATGTCAAGCTTTCAATTATACTTTTTCTCTGCAAGTTCCTCTTTCCTCTCCTGGTTTTGAAACACAAAACCTGACCTGACCTGATCTGACCGCAGCGTGAAACCACCCTTAGCCACCGTGCTAATCACTGAGCCACCATGCTAATCACTGAGCCACTGTGCTAATCACTGAGCAACCATGCTAATCACTGAGAAACCATGCTAATCACTGAGCCACTGTGCTAATCACTGAGCAAACATGCTAACCACTGCGCCACCATACTAATCACTGAGCCACAATGCTAATCACTGAGTCACCATGCTAATCACTGAGCCACCATGCTAATCACTGAGCCACCATGCTAATCACTGAGCCACCATGCTAATCACTGAGCCACCATGCTAATCATTGAGCCACCGTGCTAATCACTGAGCCACCGTGCTAATCACTGAGCCACCATGCTAATCACTGAGCCACTGTGCAAATCACTGAGCAACCATGCTAATCACTGAGCCACCGTGCTAATCACTGAGCAACCATGCTAATCACTGAGGCTGGCTTCACACCACGGCGTGATCCGGTCTGGGGCTGTCCGGGATGACCCTGACAGTCCCGGACAGGATCAGCACACAGAACCGGAGGGCCAAATGTGCCCTCCGGTCCTGTGTATAGCCGGATGCTGCTAATTGCAGCCGCAGCTGCTGACTTTTCAAGACCACGGCTAGCATAGAGCTAGCCGCGGTCCTGAAACAACAGCGGCGTGCAGCCGCCAGTGTCCGGTTCCCGAATCCTCCCGGTCTGGGGCAATCCGGCCCCATAAGCTCCCATGTTAGAGCGCGCCGGATTGCCCTGGCTCCGGGAGAATCCGGGACAATGCGGGATCCGGCAAGCATCATTTTTATGTCCGGAGAGAATAATCCGTATTCCCCCGGAGTGTCCCGGAGTGATGAAACCGGATGGCAGCTCTCTGCCATCCGGCTCCATCCGGCCCCATAGTCTGCTATGGGACCAAAAACCGGTCCGGGGCTGTCTGGTTTACACCGGACAGTCCCGGATTAAAAAAATCCGTGGTGTGAAGCCAGCCTGAGAAACCATGCTAATCACTGAGCAAACATGCTAACCACTGCGCCACCATGCTAACCACTGAGCCACCATGCAAACCACTGAGCCTCCATGCTAATCACTAAGCCACCATCCTAATCACTGAGCCACCGTGCTAATCACTGAGCCACTGTGCTAATCACTGAGCAAATATGCTAACCACTGCGCCACCATGCTAATCACTGAGCCACCATGCTAATCACTGAGTCACCATGCTAATCACTGAGCCACCATGCTAATCACTGAGCCACCATGCTAATCACTGAGCCACCATGCTAATAACTGAGCCACTGTGCTAATCACTGAGCCTCTGTGCTAATCACTGAGCAAATATGCTAATAACTGAGCCACCATGCTAATCACTGAGACACAATGCTAACCACTGAACCAGTGTTTCCCAACTCCAGTCCTCAAGGCACACCAACAGGTCATGTTTTTAGGATTTCCTTATCATTAGACAGATGATGGAATTATCCCCTGTGCAAGTGATTAAATTATCACCTATGCAATCCTAAGGAAATCCTGAAAACATGACCTGTTGGTGTGCCTTGAGGACTGGAGTTGGGAAACACTGCACTGAGCGACAATGCTAATCACTGAGCCATCATGCTAACCACTGAGCAATCAAGCTAATCACTGAGCAAACATGCTAACCACTGAGCCACCATGCTAATCACTGAGCAACCATGCTAATCACTGAGCAACCATGCTAATCACCGAGCCACCATGCTAATCACTGAGCCATCATGCAAACCACTGAAAAACCATGCTAATCATTGAGCCACCATGCATATTGCAATGTAAAAAAAAACCATGAAAATGTCTTTAATAACTTAGGCTAGCTTCAACCTAGCATTTGTGTCTGCATGTGTCTGACATGAAGACGCAAACACAGTCATACTGATGTGAATGCAGCGGGGATTCTCCGCATGCGTTCACATAGTATGTTATTGTAAATGTGCCCGGCCACCCAATCACTGGTCTCCGTGGCGCTGGGAGAAAAGAGGCTGCCGCCGGGAGATCAGTGATGGCTGCCAGTGATCTCCCGGCTGTTGCCGAGACCGCTGATTGGGTGGCCAGACACATTTACAATGCATTTCTATGGAGATTTCAAGGTGATCTGTAGAGTCTGCCTGCGCTGTCAAGCGTATAACACTGCGGATCCATTGAGCTCCATGCATTTTGTGTGCGCTTGTGGATGCTTGCAGATAAAACAAGCGCCTGTGAATGCACAAAAAATGCAACATGTTGCGTTCGGAGGGTGCTTTTAAAAAACACATCTGAACGCAGGTACCATGCGTTCCCATGTTAAACATAGTTATGCTGTGTGCATGCGTTTGGCTGCATTTGGTTACGCTGCGTTCCAAACACAAATGTGAAACCTGCCTTAGTAAGTGTATGGGTTTCTTTACCCCAGAAATACTGTGTTTTTTGTAGCGACCCTGCTCAGTTTTCTATGTACAGTTTGATCTGTGACTTCTACGAAGGTTCTCTTATGCTTCTGAAATACTTTGTACTACAATGATTGCACTCTATTCTCCACTGATAGCCTCCTTCTTTGGTTTTATCTGGGTTCTTTTCCCTTTTTCGTATTGTCTGTACCTCAGCCAGTGGTCACTTGTTTGCTCATTCAGCAAGTTGTGTCTTATTTGGATACACATTCTGTTTTTTTAGGCTTTTGCCTCCATACCATTTATTATCTTACCGATGATAATTCAATTTTCATTATTATTTGTTCTGTTAGTATTATGACTTTCTCACCTGTTGTACTGCTGATATTGCAGTTATACACACTTGTAGACTTCCTGATTGCGGGTGCCATCTTTTTAACATACCCATTGGTTTTAATTGCTATTACTTCTTGGATAAATCTTTCTATTTTACCTTATACTTGGCCTTTTAGGCTAGGGTCTGATTTGCATCAGCCCTCAGCCTGCCGGATGCGCTTAAAACTTAGAAGTATTCAGGCTGAGCGCACAGCGTTACCGGCATGGATTGCTCCATAAGCTTTTGCGTGGAGCAACATGGCCACACAAACCCTGACAGAAAACTTTCAGGGAACTGTCAGTGGCTAAAGTGCAGACCAATCAGGGATAGATTACATTTGACCCTATCAGGAGTACAGATACCTTGGCAGTTGCTGTATGACCTTGGCAACTGCCAAGGGTTTACCTGGTGACATTCCCTGATTGGTCACCTGGGTTGGGGCCAATGAGAGGGGGGTATATATACTGAGGTCGTCCTGTCAGGTCATCGGAATCTGACAGGACTTCAAACTATGGAGGACCTTGTGGCTGACCTGTTGTTGAGGGCTTCTCAGGAAGGTGGGGAGACTTGGCTGAGGGCTTGCCTGGCTTCTCCCACTCCAGCTTTGGAATTGCCGGGACCTTCTGCTGTGCCCCCTCATACCGGATTGGTGGTCGGTGTACCTGCTGTGCTCCCATCGCCTGTACCTGCTCTGCCACCTTCATTGTTGTCTCCAGACTGTGGATCCCGCTCTCGTGTGGAGGCTGCTGCTACTCGCAGTCTCCGGTCGAAGAAAGGGAAGAGGGATCGTTATTCTCCTTCTCCGCCTCGCCGTTCCAGGGCCCCTTCCCGCCGCACTTCTACTCCGGTCCCAGCAGCTTCATCTGGCAACCGTAGGAAGCCTCGCGAGACACAGCAAGTATCGCAAGAGGCGGCGCTTCCGCGGGAATCTCGCCGGTCGGCCAGAGCATTTCCGGGCTCTGCTTTCCGGCCTCAGGTGTCCGGCGGGACGTTTGAACTGCCAGCGGATCCGGCGAGAGCTGTCAGAGTTCCCACTGGTGCAGCTGTTTCTCCGGACTATTTGGCTGCGCATATTGCAGCCCTCCATGCTGCTGGTCAGGTAGCTCCTGAGGATCTTTCCCCTGCGCAGCCCCCTTCTGGACTCTCTGCAGCTGCACTTTTTTCTACCAAGGACAACAACACTGACCGGACTCCTGCTGCCCCTGCGTATCAACCAGGACCGGAACCAGCTCTTCAGGCCTGGATGTCGTCGGGGACCTCTTCTGATGACGACGCCACAGGGACTGCGTACCATCCATCCTACCACCCGGATCCTGCATCATCCTGCCGTCGCTCTGTACATCCAGCTGATAATAATGAACGTGGTGAGACTGTACATTACTCTGTTCCGCCTTCTAGCTCTTCCTTATCTAAGGGTTTAGTGACTGGGATTGTGAACAGGGTAGTGGAGGAGGTCTTGTCACGAGGGGCTTTAGAGGGATCTGTAGATCTCTATCATAAAAGGGACCCCATAGTACCAGAAAGTGTGTTTAAGGAAGCTTTGGTTTGTGAGATTTCTCCTCTGGGTTTTCACTTGCTTCCTGCTGTTAAGGAGCGGATCTGGAAGCAGGAGTACATTGATATTTTTTCATTGCTACCTGTTTCTAGAGACCCCGTTCCTAGGCAGTACAAAAAGGACGAGAAGCCAGAGTGTGATGGGGAGCGCCGGCGGCCGAATAGGTCCTTTCATAGTTGGGTTCAGGCTTTCTCCATCTATTCTTCAGTGCTGGGAGAGAGATCACCGCATCTTTGTAGTGGCCTTTTCCAGCATCTGGACATTATAATGGAAGCATACAAAAATTTTGGTGGTTTAGCTTGGCTTCACTACGATGAAGCTTTCAGGCAGAAAATGTCGGTTCACCCGTCTATCCGGTGGGGTGTAAAGGATGTGGGCCTATGGCTTAATTTAATGCTACCGCAGCGCTCCGCACAGCATCGTGTGCAATCTCAGAACCAGACCTCAAAGAAGGGAGTCTGCTTCGCTTTCAACGAGTCATCTTGTAAGTGGCAAGGCTCCTGTCGTTTTCGACATGAGTGTTCCTTTTGTGGAGGGTCACATCCCGCGTTTAAATGCTTTAGACGCCAGCCCCTGTCTGGTTAGCCCCCTTCCCGGGAGCAGGTTTACAAAAACAACGACTCCAGTGATTCTGGAAAACATGCTCCCGTGGTTAGACAGGTACCCAGACAGGGTGAAGGCCAATCTAATCATTGAAGGCTTTCGGGATGGATTTTTTGTTCCGCAGTTTTCTGGCCCGGGTTGCAAAATAGTCAATAATTTAGCATCTGTTGCTTTTCACCCTGAGGTAGTATCCCGACATTTAATTAAGGAATTGGAGTTGGGCCGTATTGCCGGCCCTTTTTCCTTTTCACCGTTTTCCCATTTTAGGATTTCCCTTTAGGGGTTGTTCCTAAAAAGGAGGTCGATTCTTTTCGGATTATTCACCATCTTTCCTTTCCGAAAGGCGCGTCGCTGAATGACGAAGTTGACCAATCAGCTACGTCGGTTAATTACGGTTCTTTTGAAGCGAAAATTGAGTTGCTCCGCCGTTGCGGGCCGGGGGCGTTCCTTGCTAAAACGGACATAAAATCGGCGTTTAGATTACTCCCAGTTCATCCATCTGGTTTTAATTCCCTGGGTTTTTACTTTAATCATCAATTTTATTTCGATATGTGTTTGCCCATGGGGTTTTCTTTGTCCTGTTTTTACTTTGAGAGTTTTGCTACATTTTTGGAGTGGGTAGTTTCGGTAGATTCAGAGTCGGGAGGTGTGGTACACTACCTCGATGATTTTTTATTCGTTGGCGATTGCTCGTCGAACGCTTGCAGAGATCTCCTTTTCAGGTTCATTAATATTATGCATCATTTTGGGGTCCCCTTAGCGGATGAAAAAACGGTTTTTCCCTGCAATCGTTTGGAATACTTAGGTATTACAATCGACACGGTTCGCTGTGAGTTCAGTCTGTCCCAAGAAAAGATTGCAAAGCTTCGGGTTTTAATTGCCCGCGTATTGTCAAAAGAAAAATCTACTCTCCGTGATTTGCAATCTTTGTTGGGCAGCTTGAATTTTGCTTTGAGGATTTTACCCATGGGTAGACCATTTTTGCGTCGCCTGTACGATGCCACGAAAGGTTTTTCCTCTCCCCGTAGTCACATCCGGCTTACTGCACCGATTAGGGACGATCTTTTGGTTTGGAATCACTTTCTATCGGATTTTAACGGGATTTGTTGTTTTCCGTCCCCTTTCGTTGATGTGAACGTTTTAGATTTGCAATTTTCTTTTCCATCTTTTGCGGGAATCGGCTTAGTATTTGTCCACCAGTGGAGTTTTTCCTCACCGCAGTTTTTCAATGTTAATTCAGACATCTTTTCCTTGCTGATGTTTAGGGAAGTTTTTGCTATTTTGTCTATTTTGACCATTTGGGGAGAGCAATTGACGGGTAAACGCTTGTCCTTTTCGGTGATGTCATCAGGTACGGTTTTTGCCGTGAACGCACTTACGTCTAAATTTCCTTTGATTGCTAAACTACTACGTCAGATTGTTTTTTTGTCCTTACGTCATAATATTGGGTTACAAGCAGTGCTCTCTGAGCCTTCTGCTAATGGAGCCGCATGGGTGGATTTTCACAGGGTGCTTCCTTTGGCCGAACCAGAAGGGACACCTTTTCCGGCTTACCTGTGGGAGAGACTATCGGATTGATTGAACTCTTTATTCAGAACTCCCTTGCTTGGTCAACATGGGCCTCTTATTCGGCCGCATGGCGGGAGTGGCTGATGTTTTGCGACGAACGGCGAAGCAATTACGTCCATGCTGATGTTCAACTCGTTTTATCTTTCTGTAAACTGTGTGTTACTCGGGGTTTTACTTACTCCTCTCTGTTCAAGAAATTGTCGGGTATCTCTTTTTTTATGAAGCTGTATGGAGGAACTTCTCTGGTAAGTTTATTCCCAGTTCGTCAGTTTTTAAAGGGCTTAAAAAAGGTGTATTTTCGTCCTGATGACAGGAGACCGATTTCTTTGGATTTGCTAAGCAAACTGTGGTTTATCTTGGATGAGGTTTGCCTTAATAAATTTGAGGTTTTCCTTTTTAGAACCTGTTTTGTCTTTGCATTTTTTGGGGCTTTTCGCGTTAGTGAGCTTATTTCTTACAGCAAGTCACGTTCCTCTGGCCTCATGGTGGACGATGTTAGATTATGTAACCAGTCATTGGTTATTCTTATTTGTTCGTCGAAAACGGATCAACTTGGTAAAGGGTTTCGTATTAGAGTACGTGCTATCCCCGGGTCTGTTCTTTGCCCTTGTGCTAACTTTAAGCAATGGCTAATGTTTCGCCCCTTGCTCCCTGGCTCCTTGTTCATTCATTCGAATGGGGATCCAGTGACCATATTTCAATTCAAGTCTCTCTTACGTAAGTGTTTAATTCGTTTGAATTTGGAACATCTCCGCATTTCTTCTCATTCCTTCAGGATCGGAGCTGCAACAGAGGCAGCTAGATTAGGCTTGAGTGGAAAACAGATTCAAAAACTGGGTCGATGGAAGTCTGAAAGGTCACGTTTGTATGTTCGGCCGGATCTTTTACCTGATTTTTAACGTCATTTTTGTCTTTAGGTCCTTTTATTATATGGATAATCGGCCATTCCTTCGTCTATTGGGCTGAACAGAGAGCCAGGATTCGACCGTATTCGACTAATCTGTCCTTCGACCCTGACCGGGTTCGCATTTTCTGGTATGGAGTTAGAGGTATGCGGTTGCATGACCTGTGTGAATGCTTGGCACGCCTTTCAGCTTCTTTCCCTTTTCCTGATGCTATAGTTATCCATGTTGGCGGGAATGATCTCGGAAGAATTTCTACTCTGGATTTTTTGGCTAATTTTCGCCGGGATTTTCGGCTGATAAAGGATTTGTTTCCAGGTGTATCTCTCCTTTTTTCCGAGATTGTTCCCCGCCTAATTTGGACATCTGTTCATTTGCATTTTCACGGGTGTATCAGAAAAAGGGTGAATAAGTTGTTGGCAAAATTTTTTCAATCAGAGGGAGATCTGTCTTATAGGCATGTGGATCTTGAAGGTTTTCTACGGGGTCTTTATAGGACGGATGGAGTTCATTTGAGCGAGGTTGGCCTTGATATATTCAATCTTGGTCTGCAGTCGTTGGTTGAGAATTGGCTGTGGCTTCGTTGGGGGGGGTCATGCTAATGCATTCCCCCTTTTGGGTAAAATCGCCCAATTGCATTTGGGCGGATTTTGGCCCATTTGTTGGTATTAAAGGTTTATGGTTTTTTACATGGTATTTATGGATGGTTTTGAAACAGAGTTTTAAGTTAATATTTATTATGAATATTTTAATAAAAGAAATTTATACCTTAATAAAGCCACACGGCCAATTTTGATCCAACGAAGCAAGTGTCAGTGTTTAATTATTTAGTGGTGAGTATGACTGTGGGTTTTGTGTTGCCATGGATTGCTCCATAAGCTTTTGCGTGGAGCAACATGGCCACACAAACCCTGACAGAAAACTTTCAGGGAACTGTCAGTGGCTAAAGTGCAGACCAATCAGGGATAGATTACATTTGACCCTATCAGGAGTACAGATACCTTGGCAGTTGCTGTATGACCTTGGCAACTGCCAAGGGTTTACCTGGTGACATTCCCTGATTGGTCACCTAGGTTGGGGCCAATGAGAGGGGGGTATATATACTGAGGTCGTCCTGTCAGGTCATCAGAATCTGACAGGACTTCAAACTCCCACCCTCCCTCCCTCTTTTTTCTGTTGTTTTTTCCTTCCTGTATACTTTTGGGTTATAGTTCGGGTATTTGATGCTTTCCTAATAAAGAAAAATAAATAAATAAAAAAAAAAAAAAAAAAAAAAAAAGTGAGGTATGAATTAACAGCATCTTATGATTGTTTTGTACTTATGTTTGTATTTTCCGTTTTTCTTTATGTTCTCCTTGTCGTGTGGTTTTATTAGAGGGGTAACATCGCCCAATTGCATTTGGGCGGATTTTGGCCCATTTGTTGGTATTAAAGGTTTATGGTTTTTTACATGGTATTTATGGATGGTTTTGAAACAGAGTTTTAAGTTAATATTTATTATGAATATTTTAATAAAAGAAATTTATACCTTAATAAAGCCACACGGCCAATTTTGATCCAACGAAGCAAGTGTCAGTGTTTAATTATTTAGTGGTGAGTATGACTGTGGGTTTTGTGTTGCCATGTAATGCTATGCGCCACCTGTGTATAGTATCCCTATGGCATCCTGAATGATCGCGCAGTCGCCGGCTCCACTTACAAGTTCCGGATATGCGCTTTTGGAGACACAGGAAACGCGGTCAAGTGTCCACCGAGATGCTTTAAAATTTCATGTAATTTCTGTAAAATAAACTGAAGTTCGTTGGAAATGGTTCGGGTGCCAGCTTTAGCTCTTCAGCCATCTTTCTTATACACATTGATGTAATTACAGTGTATGTAAGTGCAGAAAAAGAGAAAATTGTACAATTAAGGTCTTGTGGACTATAGTCTATTGCCTCTTGGTGAATAGAGTATCACACAATGACAGAACTCCAGCAATGAAACCCTTAGACTTTAAAATATCATCTTCAGGATGTGGAAACGTAATCTTCTCCACACACACAGCTCTTCCACTGTGTTCTGTAATATCCAACATTGCTGTTCCAAAACTATCTAGTCCGGTAGAGGAGGAAGCTGTGAATCACAAATAAACACATGTTTTCTACGGATAAGATGGGTGATAACTGTGAACACTTCCTTAGTGGAAATTTTCCCTGCCAAAAGAGATGAGAACATATTGTTTTACGAAGGATATAAACATTTTTCACAGTACAGGTAGGTGCAGCACATGTATCTCCAATACAAATGGGAGCACTCTAATTAAAATTCCATTTGTTCTCGTCATTGACTGTGTGAAATAAAGATTTGTTAAAAATGTGTTGCAGAATATTTCCGGGTGCACAATACACCTACAATGGAAGAATACAGTATTCCAAATACAGAATACTTCACACATCTGGTCTTTATGGAAGAGTGGCAAGAATGGTTAACAAAACCTGTAATGGCATCATGTTTAATATGCAACCGACCTCACGGACCAATCGTCCTAAGGATGGTTCAATAGCAAGGCATACTCAAAAATCACTTTGAACAAAAAATATAAGAGTACCAAGCAAAAGAGTGTTCAAAGAGTGGCAAGAAGAAAGACATTTTTGATTGCAAGCCATAAGATGTCCTGTTTCAGTTTGCAAAAAGCCATGTAGGTGACACAGCAAGAAGGTGCTCTTGTCAGATGAGGCCAAAGTAGAACTTTTCTGGCTAAATGCAAAATGCTATTTGTGGCAGAAAATTAACACTGCACATCACCCTGAAAAAATAACATCATCCCACCGTCAAACATGGTGGTGGCAGCATCTAGCTGTGGGGATGCTTTTCTTCAGCAGGGGCAGGGAAGCTGGTCCGATGTTGATACCAACCTGCCTAATTCACACAGGCAAAGAAATCAAATCACAGAGGTCCAAAAATTAAATTATGTGTAATAATGAGAAATGACCAGAGGAACAAGTACTGAACACCCGAAGAAAGAGAAAAATAACCAGTCACACACCTAATATTTATGGGGTAGGAGTGGTCGGGTTTCTCTATTATTTTAAACGTCCATGGATTAGAACTATAAAGGTCAGTTAGTCACAAAGATGCTTTATGTGTTGTGTTTTACAGCCTATTGGTCATGGCCATACAATTAGATCAGGCTGTCCAGGACTCTATAAGTGAACCTCACAGGGAAAAGCAGCATAATTACATGTGTTATATGAACATGTATTGGTAAGTATGGGTGTTTTTTTCCTGTGATGAAACAATGTCCTTTCAACATATGAGACCAGTTGAAAATGTTTGGCCACCTGCACCACGTTGGGTGAAAACCCAACACAGCATATCAGCAGAAACCCCTCACACTGTCAAGCACAACATTTAACCGCCCACACTAACTGTCAAGCACAGTGGTAGAAGGGTGATAACTTTGGCTTGTTTTGCATGCACAGGATCTGGGCATCTTGTTGGCACGCTTGGGAGGTGAGAGAATCAGGTAACTTGATGGTGTGATGGACAAAAGGGTCAGGAGAGCCTAATCTGACCTTGATGCTGGGGTCCCTGGCTCACCCTGATCTTGGTACCTCTGAGGGTGACGAGTTCTGAGCTGCCACCCTTTACTCTAAGCTCCTGATTAGCCCTTTCAGCACAGGATTGTAAATGGCCGATATCCGAAACGGTCCTACAACCCCGGAACTAGGAGCCCCAGTAGCATGTGACTCACCGTGGGCCTGGGGACTCAGGTCTCAGGCGCAGTCTGTAGGTCACAGTTTCGGTGCCTGAGGCTGTGGGCCTGGTGGTCAATAAAAAGGGGAAAAATAAAATAATAAAAAGGGAATAAAGTCTTTGTTCGTGACGCCACCTGTAGGTTCCGGCGCTGCTTGATCCTCCGGGGTGATGGGCGGCAGCAAGATGGAGTCGCTCCCTACAGGACGAGCGGGTCCCCGAAGCTGTGAGCTGTAATGGTGGAATAGGGCAGCTCAGTTGTTTCTGCAAAGCAATTCAAGTGAATGCCAGTTCTGGAATAAAGCTCGGACACGTTGCTCACTCTGAATGGGTATTTACTCGGTATTCTGCAGCCTACAAGTAATGCAGTTCTTGTTGCCAGGTAGGGAACCAGGTGGTTCCTGCAATGAGTAGTGTCCTTCTGAGGCTCCACAAGTGTCTTTCTCTATCTCTATCTGTCCCTTCTCTTAGTGCTCTGTTACACCCAAACAGGAACACTGAGGGCCTTCGGTTGGGTCACCGTTTTACGTACTCTCGGCCCCTGGCCTTCAATGGTGGGTGCTCCCGGTATAGCTGCGGTAGGTGGTGTTTTGGGGGGCAAGGCTCCTATAGAGCCTTTTGACCACTCCGGGTTTTGTGGTTCAGGGGTGAACCTGCTGGACCAGGTCAGAGCCGGTACTCGGGTTCGGGTCTTGAATCACCCGCTCTAACTTTGCCCCTCTCCGTCTCTTCTGGGTCACCGGTTTGAGGTGCCCTCCCTGTTAGCTGTCTCTGTTTCTTTCTGTTCTTCTTCCACTCTGCTACATCTGCTGCGCGGCACTGTGCAGCTCCTGTCTTGTCACGACCTGACTTCTGTACTGTTCTCGACTTCCTGGTATTCCATTCTGATCTAACTCCTTGCTGCTTTCCCCACTGCTATATACCCTAGCTTCTCCTCCCACCAGGACCGGTTACCCTGGGAACGGGTGCCTAATTGGTCCTATAACACTAAGTGTTGCATGTTGTGAATGGATTATTATGGATTATTTCCAGCATAGATTGTCTTCACGTGAAAGACTAATTATTCAGTCCGTTGGACTAGGAGGCCTCTATGAGGATAAGGATGATGAAGTTGAATCGGTCTTTACAAAGGAAGAAACGATTGAGATGAAAAAGATTTTCAACAAGTTTGAAAATTTACTGAAAGATGAACTGCACTATCAACTGGATGCCCGCTTTTTATCCATCTACATGGATGAGAAACTGTGTCCAAGAGGTCTGAGGGTCGAGCGACAATCTCCCTTTCCTCATGACCCTAAATTTACTGATGAGTGGGATTCGATCCTTAGAGAATGTATGTTTAATTTATTAGGATGTCTGTTCCAAAAAAGGATAATTTTGGTAGATGTTTTTGTTGACAGGATTACTGATCTTTCAAAGGAACTACTAAATTACAGTACGCACCCTGAATTCAATAGATTAAACTCTGACATAGCGGCAAGAATATTGAGACTAGAGCAGGATATTATTTCCAAGAAGTCTAAGAAGTTACAGCGTGACAGAGAGGATTATAAAAAAATGAAAAGGTGACCGGACATAATTCTGAAACCCAGAAACAGTCACCACCGGTTGTAGAGATAGTCCCTATTATTGATCCTGGGACGGGAGCCAATGTTAGTATTAATACGATCAGTACTCCGGTCAATGGCAATAATGGTGATTTGGACGCTAAATATCATGGTAATAGCATTTTAGTTTCCACTGATGGTTCGGGTTCCTTGCAGGTTGTGGCCCGAAGCGAGGCTGGCCAGCCAGCCGGTCTTGAGTTGGGACCTAACATGGAGGACCCCGTGATGGTTAACACGCTAGGAGAAAAAAAGAAAACTAAAAACAAGAAAAAGAAAAAAACATCACCACCACAATTAGTAATGATAGCTCAGGTGGATGAAGATGCACCCGTAACCAGAATTAATGATAATACTATTGATATAGAACCCATTGACCATTTGGAGCAAGTCAAGCTCCAAATGGAGAGAATAAAAAGGGACAATTTACTAGATCTGAATACAACAGGTCAGATCAGTCCCCTGGGTGCTTTGGTTTCACTGGCTAATGAAGAGTTGAGGGTAGAGACCAATATACTTGATCGTCCAATAGGGGAAGAAGCGGAAAAGGAGATCGTTCCCCAAACCCCATTAGCTACTATGATTGAGAATACATGTGGTTTGATAGAGATCCATAAAAATGAGGTGAGAAAGAATGGGAATAAGATCATTGTAGATAATTCCACGTCTGGGTCCTCATCGGTGAGTTTTTTACCGAAAGTTGTGGAGGACAGAAACAGTATAATAAAGTATCTTATGCCGAAATCCCAAAAAAGAAAAATAGTAGAAGAGGAGCCCGAGGAAAGAAAAAGACTAAAGAAAAACAAGGCTTTGAGACCAATCTAAACTCTATTAGACAGCCGGTCCAGATCTCTAATAATGCTGATGGACGGGTGTTGGAGAGGAGAGGTAATATTTTCAACCTCTCGAAACATAAGCTCACCGATGGTGAAACCAGAGTTTTAAATAGGGGGCTGTCCTTTTGCCCAAATAACAAATCTAGGGATGTGGAGCTCTTTATGGATCTCCAACGTTTCATCAGGAAACTAACCTTGAAAAGGCATTTTATGATTGATAGTGATAAGAAAGAGATAAAGAAAGTGGGTAATGATAAAACTAAACATTGTCAATTAAGGGAGAAATCAAATTTTTACCCGATTCAGAGTCAGGGCCATCATTTAAAAACTTATACAGATCTAGTATTGGGAGATTTAGAGTTGTTGGATTCCAATAAACAGAGAGTTAATAATTTGACTACTATGGAACTGGAGGGCATAAAAACTCTACAAAATGACACTAATTTGGTCATAAGGTCTGCAGATAAAGGAGGGGGAGTGGTCCTACAAGACCGTGATGCCTACCTCCTTGAGGCAAAAAGAATCTTGTCAGATAAAGGGACATATAGGATTTCTAATATGACTGAATATGAAGATTCAGTAAGGAAGTACAAAGAACTAATAAAAATGGCTGATGGAATGGGGATTCTAAATAAAAATGAAAAAGAATATCTTGAAATAAAAAACCTGCGAATAGCGATATATTACCATCTCCCAAAGGTACATAAAGATACATTTAATCCCCCAGGACGTCCCATAATAGCGGGAATTGACTCTCTAACATCTAATTTAGCAGCATATGTTGATTCTTTCCTAAACGAGTCTGTGAGGAACTTAGGTTCTTTTCTTAGGGATTCCACTCACTTGATACAGGTACTACAAGGAATAGAATGGAAAATAGACTATCTATTTGTTACGATTGATATAACTGGGTTATATTCTAATATCGACCATAATATTGGTCTCCAATGTTTTAGATTATATGTAGATAGGCTATGCAATGTTTCTGCAACACAGAGAGAATTTCTAGTACTGAGTATGGCCTTTATCCTGAAAAATAATTTTTTTAAATTTGATGAGACGGTATTCCATCAGTTACGGGGGACAGCCATGGGCTCGAGGGCAGCACCTACGTATGCAAATCTATTTATGGCTGCCTTCGAGTCCTGGCATATCCTCCATTCTAAACATCGGAGCAATTTAATTGTATACAAACGTTTTATTGACGACATTTTTATTATATATGATAATGCAGGTAATACGATTTTGGAATTCTTGGATTCGATCAAGACTAATCACTGGGGTATAGAACTGACCTCCTTTTTTGATAGAGAAACTGTCTCTTTTTTGGACCTAAATATCTATGTGGACGAACTTGGAAAAATTATGACAAAAATTTTTTTTAAAAAAGTTGACGCCAATGGATATGTTCATTATGAAAGTAGTCACTATAGACCATGGTTGAGAAACATTCCCAAAAACCAGTATTACAGAATCAGAAAGAATTGTACCTCTGATGCTGTATTCAAAGAACAAAGTAAAATATTACGAGAGAGATTCCGTGAAAGGGATTATCCCTCTAGGTTCATTAAGGAAGCTTACAATTCTGTGAAAAGTTGTTCTCAAAGTGACCTCATAAAACCCTCCCTAAAAAATAGTGGTAGCAACAATAATTTTAATATTAATTTTGTGACTACTTTTTCGTTACAACACCAGCAGGTACGTAATATTTTGGAGAAACACTGGGGGGTGATTCTTAATGACCCCATCCTTAATAGAGTGGTCCCTAAAAAACCATGTGTGACTTTTAGGAGGGCTCCGACTATAAAAAACGTTCTGGCACCAAGTGTGCTGAAAAGCCGCGATTTCAAACAGCCAATATCGTCCTATGGGAAAACAGGTAGTAGGGGTTCTTTTCGATGTAACAAACAAGGGTGCAAGTGTTGTCGTTCTATAAGTAACAATATAGACAGTTTTGTGTCTTTTAAAAATGAAAGTAAAGTGTTTGATATTAAGTTTAGAATGACTTGTCAGACAGATTATGTAATTTATTTAATCCAATGTGGTTGCGGTAAGCAATATGTGGGAAGGACTTCTCAACCTTTACACAAACGTGTAAACTCCCACAGATATAACATCCTAAGAGGCTATTTAAAGCACGGTTTGTCTAGGCATTGCACCGAGGTTCATCATGGAGATGTCAAATTGTCCATTACCCCTATTGACCATGTACCGGAAAATATACCTAGGAGATTGGAGGCGTTAAGTAAGAGAGAGACATACTGGATTTTTAAACTTGGTACACTGCGGCCGGGAGGGCTCAATGAGGTGAGTGATCTTTTTTAAGTGGGTATTTTAATATATAAGCATAATAGTGCGCTTACAATATGCTTACCTTTTAACATCATTAACAGTGAGGAGACCTTTCTTGAGATCCTCCAAATAACCTCATTGTGGCTGAGGCCTATTTAAGGTAGAATTGATTCCAGTTTTGAGTTCCTATTTTTGTAATGTTGCTTACCCATTAGATTATTGAATGTCCTAGTGGCCTAGTGGTCTGGTGTGTTATTTCACATGAATTTGAAGTTTTAGATTTTGGAACAGAGCAGGTTCAAATCCGGAATAATATCAGCTGTGATTTTATAAATTAAATTTTATTGATTTTTTTATTATCATGAAGAGGACATAGACGTTTTTTTAATAATTAGGATACAGTGTTCCCTTTCTTATGTTTTTTCCCTCTCCTATTTGGTATACACCTAGATGACTAATGAAATAGAAGATGTTTGATTGTAGTGAACTAGAGTTGTGAGATCTCGGCTAAAAAGAGCTCCTCATCTCCTAAATACTAGATGGCTTGGTGGGTTAGTGCATGTGTTTTAGTTTTAATGGGTTATTCTAGATTGATGACATAGTAGGTTCAAATCCTGGATGAACCTTATATATCATAAATGTTTTATTCTTTAAAATTATCAATTTAATGTATTATATATGTGTGATTTGATGTTTTATAAACTTCTGGAATGTTTTGAATGTATTTTAACTGATTTAATCTGTGTTTTAGATGTATATGTTTTTGCTTAGTAAAAGTGGGTGTTTTCCCAGGAAGTAGGAGGGCGGGATACAAACAGTATGACACTATCTTGTGTGTGTATATATATCCTTGATTGTTTTAAGATCTTGATGCCCTGAGGAAGTGGCTTTGTGCCACGAAACACGTGTAGGCAAAATAAACGGAGTGGATGATTTGCTCTGTTTTTATCCTTGAGGTCAGCGCGGCATTTTGATTCCAGCTCTTTATCACTGTTTTCTGGATGTTGTGAATGGAGCATCAGAATTATCCTACTGATTACTAGAACAGAGAATACGACACTTTCAGTCAGGGGTGTAGTACCCTCTTGTAATGCACTCTTAGTGGGGCGCCACACATGCCTCCACCTGACGTGCTTGGAAAACACCCACACATACATTCACACTCAGGTCTGGACCTGTACATTTACAGTTGTGGCCAAAAGTATTGACACCCCTGCAATTCTGTCAGATAATACTCACTTTCTTCTTGAAAATGATTGCAATCACAAATTCTTTGGTATTATTATCTTCATTTAATTTGTCTAAAGCCAAATTGGATATAATTCCACACCAAACATAATAAAGGGGGTGGACAAAAGTATTGGCATTGTTAGAAATATCATGTGATGCTTCTCTAATTTATGTAATTAACAGCACCTGTAACTTACCTGTGGCACCTAACAGGTGTTGGCAATAACTAAATCACACTTGCAGCCAATTGACATGGATTAAAGTTGACTCATCCTCTGTCCTGTGTCCTTGTGTGTACCACATTCAGCATGGAGAAAAGAAAGAAGACCAAAGAACTGTCTGAGGACTTGAGAAAAAAAATTGTGAGGAAGCATGAACAACTTCAAGGCTACAAGTCCATCTCCAAAGACCTGAATATTCCTGTGTCTACTGTGCGCAGTGTCATCAAGAAGTTTAAAGCCCATGGCACTGTGGCTAACCTCCCTAGATGTGGACGGAAAAGAAAAATTGACAAGAGATTTCAACGCAAGATTGTGCGGATGGTGGATAAAGAACCTCGATTAACATCCAAACAAGTTCAAGCTGCCCTGCAGTCCGAGGGTACAACAGTGTCAACCCGTACTATCCGTCGGCGTCTGAATGAAAAGGGACTGTATGGTAGCATACCCAGCAAGACCCCACTTCTTACCCCGAGACATAAAAAAGCCAGGCTGGAGTTTGCCAAAACTTACCTGAGAAAGCCTAAAACGTTTTGGAAGAATGTTCTCTGGTCAGATGAGACAAAAGTAGAGCTTTTTGGGCAAAGGCTTAAACATAGAGTTTACAGGAGAAAAAAAGAGGCATTCAAAGAAAAGAACACGGTCCCTACAGTCAAACATGGCGGAGTTTCCCTGATGTTTTGGGGTTGCTTTGCTGCCTCTGGCACTGGACTGCTTGACCGTGTGCATGGCATTATGAAGTCTGAAGACTACTAACAAATTTTGCAGCATAATGTAGGGCCCAGTGTGAGAAACCTGGGTCTCCCTCAGAGGTCATGGGTCTTCCAGCAGGACAATGACCCAAAACACACTTCAAAAAGCACTAGAAAATGGTTTGAGAGAAAGCACTGGAGACTTCTAAGGTGGCCAGCAATGAGTCCAGACCTGAATCCCATAGAACACCTGTGGAGAGATCTAAAAATGGCAGTTTGGAGAAGGCACCCTTCAAATAACAGGGACCTTGAGCAGTTTGCCAAAGCAGAATGGTCTAAAATTCCAGCAGAGCATTGTAAGAAACTTATTGATGGTTACCGGAAGTGGTTGATCGCAGTTACTTTGGCTAAAGGTTGTGCAACCAAGTATTAGGCTGAGGGTGCCAATACTTTTGTCTGGCCCATTTTTGGAGTTTTGTGTGAAATGGTCAATGTTTTGCTTTTTCCTTCATTTTCTTTTGTGTTTTTTCATTGAATACAAATTAAAAGAAGATAATAATACCAAAGAATTTGTGATTGCAATCATTTTCAGGAAGAAACTGAGTATTATCTGACAGAATTGCAGGGGTGTCAATACTTTTGGCCACAAGTGTACTTCCATACATGCAAGCAAAGTCAGAGGGTGCAGGCTTAGGTAGGCAAGTACCAGGCACGTCTCTCTGGACCCCAGTATTCCCTCCCTTGGGATGCACAGTAGAAACAATTACCCTTCTCCTGTCCCTGTTTCTAGGACGACGCCCAGACACACCAGAAGTCAGGAGCGTGGTGTGTACACCTCCCCCACCCCCAGGTAAACTCCCATCCTCCTTGAGTGAAGATGTTGGTGTAGATGCCACTAGCATGGCAGAGATGGAAGTACCCCGGTAAGTACCCTCACAGGCAGTACCCTAGCGAACCATCTCCCGGCCCGCCAGTCAATTACTGGGTTGTGTTTCCTCAGCCAAGGGAGACCCAAGACAATGGAAGTTGGTAAATTCTCCAAGATGTAACAAGAGAGGAACTCCTGGTGATGAGTTCTTATGCTCAAGTTCACATTATATACAACTTGGGATATCACCTTCTGGCTGAGTGGAACGGAGTCAATGGCGGAGACGGGAATGGGTCTCGCAAAGGCGCTACAGATGAAGTCATGAGTCAGCGCAAAGGGAGAATCCATAAGAATGACTCCAGCTCCGCTATCAATTAACACTGGTACACGGTACAGTCTCAGTTTTTCCATCAACCAGCACTTTGGCAGACAGTGTGAATTGAGACTTAGAAAAAAAGAGATATAAACACTCTGGTCATCTCTTTCCAAATGACCCGAGGGAGGCTGCGTTGGAGACTGCGTATTTGTCCTGGAGCAATACGGACAAACCATGATAAAATTATCAGCTTGACCGCAATAAAAACTGGATCTGCCCACTTGATGAACCCCAACTACGAGGGTTTAACATGACGGCCTACTGCCCCAACTGCATAGGTTCATCATGTGGAGCCTCCTCAACAGGAATAGCCACAGGGGACAAAGTTGGTCTCGGTCGCTCCCTCAGACGTCTGTCTACCCTGATGGCCAGGGACATCGCAGCCTCCAATGACTCAGGTGTGGCGTACTGAACCAGGGTGTCTTGCAGTCTGGCTGACAAACCCAAACAGAACTGACTCCTGAGGGCAGGGTCATTCCACAGGGTGTCGGTCACCCACCTCCGAAACTCCGAGCAGTACTCCTTCACTGCTCTTGGCCCCTGCTTGAGTTTACAGAGGTTTGACTCAGCAAGAGTCACCCTGTTATCATACCCCTGAGCCAGAGCAGCAAAAAACCTGTCCACCGATTGCAGCGATAGTGAGTCAGTCAGGAGGGAGAGGGCACAGGTCTGGGGATCTCCCCTAAGAAGGGAAGAAGGGAAGAAGGGAGATTATAATCCCCACCCGCTATTCCTCGCACCCAGATGAACGGGGACGAAGCCTGTAATAAAGTTTACAGGCTTCTTTGAACACCAAGAATTCATTTCTCCCCCCAGTAAACCTGAAATCTGGAAGAGATATCTTGGGTTCAGGTATGGCCTGGGCGTGAGCCGAGGCCAAATACCCCACAACTTGCTGCCGCTGCTGCACCACCTGCGTTTGCAGAACAGTGACCTCAGCTGTTTGCATCAGTTGCGAGACGGTTATGGGCCGTTTATAATGTCACGCTTGGGAGGTGAGGGAATCAGGTAACTTGATGGGCAACAGGGTCAGGAGAGCCTAATCTGACCCTGATGCTGGGGTCCCTGGCTCGCCCTGATCTCGGAGATACCTCTGATGGTGAGGAGTTCTGAGCTGCCACCCTTTACCCTAACCTCCTGATTAGCCCTAGGCTGAGGGCCCCTACCTCCACCCATGGGTCGGGTATCACAGACTCTCCCACGGCAATAGAACTCCAGGAGAGGCTTCAGCACAGCAGCAGACATCTTCTCAGCTCACTGACCAAGAGCCAACTAACTCTATAAACGGCGTCTGACAGAGGAGAGGGAAGGCTATTTAAAGCCAGGAGGAGGGGATTCCCGGGTGAGTCACACTTCAACCACTCAACCAGCAGCTAATGTGAGTGCAGCTCTAGGCACAACACAGGAGGCAAGACCTTCACACCAAAACCTCATGCAGCCCTTAAAGGAAAACAACACATACAGCAGCATACGGCAATGTCAGCGCAAACTAAGCGTGTGAGACTTGTAGTCATTGAGTTGACCATGAGTTGGTCATGAACCTTTCTGGTGGTGGCATTATACAGATCATACACATCGGGACGACTAAAGGGAAACCATCATACAGAATGGGGACTAGTATGGGGTCCATTATACAGTTTGGGAACTACTGTGGGGTCTATCCATACAGTGTGGGGACTACTAAGTGGGAACATCATACAGAGTGGGGGCGACTATTTTTGCCATCATAAAGTTTGAGAACTATTGTCAGGGCATCATACAGTTTGAGGAATACTGTGAGGGCCAACATATAGCGTGATGGCTAATGTGAGGCTGTTGTGTACCGTGTGGTTATCATACAGTTTGGGGGCTACTAAGTGTGCCATCACACAGTTTGAGGACTACTGTGGGGGCCATCATATAGTATGAGGACTAATGTGCAGTTATCATGTAGCAAGTGGTTATCATACATTGTATGGGTTAATTAGGCGAGCCATAATACAAAATGGGATCTACTTGAGGGCCATCATACAGTGTAGGGGCTAGTAAGGAGGCTATGATGAAGTTTGGTGGCTACTTTGGTGGTCATTATACAGTGAGGGGGTTATCATACAGTGTGGAGGCTATGTGGCCTATCGTGTAGCCTTGGGATGAATCAGAGTAGGGGGTTTTGGAGAGGAATATAATAAAGTATGAGGGCTACAAGCGAGCAATTATACAATTTGGAGATTGTTGTGGAGACCATCATACAGTGTGGGGCTAATGTAGGACCATTGTATAGCATGAGAGCATAATACAGTGTGGAGTTCATCATGCAGTGTGAGGGCTATTACGGGGCCATTATATAGTGGGGGGACTATTATACAGTGAGAAGGCTACTGTGGGTCTATGAAACAATGTAGGGGCTACTACAAGGCAGATCATACAGTATGAGGATTGCTAGGAGTATAACACAATTTTGCTTGCATTTTACTGTGTATAATGGAGCTTTGGAGACAATCTGTACATAGAGATCTGGGGGATATCATACTGTATAGGGGGGGGGGGGCTGTGAGCCCATCATACTATGTAGAGGGGAGCAGTGGGGATATTAATTTGGGTAGAGGGGAGCCATGGTTCAATCACACTGTATATAGGGGAGCTGTGGGACATCCTAAAGTATAGAGGGGAATAGTTAGCTCAACGTACTGTGTACAGGGGGGCTGTGGGATATGCTATTGTGTATAGGTGTGCAGGGTGATTATTGTAATGTGCTTAGAGAGCTGTGTGGACATTTTACTTTCATGTGGATAGCTATGATGTCCCTGTATAGGGAAGCTATGGAGATATTATACTGTGTAGAAGGGAGCTGTGGGACATCCTAAAGTATAGAGGGGAATAGTTAGCCCAACGTAATGTGTACAGGGGGGCTGTGGGATATGCTATTGTGTATAGGTGTGCAGTGCGATTATTATAATGTGCTTAGAGAGAGGTATGGACATTTTACTTTCATGTGGATAGCTATTATGTCCCTGTATAGGGAAGCTATGGAGATATTATTCTGTGTAGAAGGGAGCTGTGTGGACATCATACTCTTTAGTGGAAAGTTGTGAGTCCATTATACTGTGTAGAGGGGAGCTGTGGTGACATAAGGTATAGAGCGTGAGCTGTGGGCCCATCATGTGGTGTATTGGGGAGTTGTGGTGACATCATAAGTGTTATGAGGGACGGGGTTGCTTAGCTTATGCTCCCACGCCACCAGCACGTGGCAATGTGGGGCGTGCGTTCCAGGTGGTAATAGAATGTGGACTCACTGGACCACAGGGGAAACCCAGGCTTGCCAGGACTAGGAAAGGGCAGCAACCTGGATCTGTGGTAGCTGAGCATGTGGGCAAGGTGGTAACATGCAGGACTAGATGACCCTGCACAACTTCAGGTATGAAGAACATAACATTTACTAAACAAAAAGGTACAGTACAAAGGTGACAAGATATTAAGTCAGGCTCGCGATTCCGCACGTCAAGCAAGGGGATTATCTCAGGTAGGCAGACGTCAGGCGATGGAAGGAGATCCTCACAGGTTGATGTAGTCCAGGGACATCTAACACGGGCTTATCAGTAGAACCTGTCTCTCAGGCCACAAGCATAGCACTGGCACAGAAGGAGAACATCAGACACCGACCTCGGACAGACGCCATTACAAGATGTACCCCAGGGAACAGATCGGACATCGAGACACAGGCGGGACACAGAGAACACAAGACCAGGAACACTGACATGGCAGCTTAAGACATCGGCTGGTCAGATCCAGGATACACAGGCAGAGCTGTCACCAGGATATAATCCTGGAGACTCCCCAGGAACATTTTGGAGGAGCCCATCCAGGAAAACAAGCAGGACCAACTCTGAAATATGAGCTGGAGCACCAGGAACTCAGACTGGACATCTGGACACAGGCTGGACATATAGGATAAAAGCAGGACATCTGGATTGCAGACATCAGACACGGCTCCAGGCAGGGAATGTCAGGACACCGGCAGGACATGAGGCACCAAGCAGTGATGTCCAGAGCCTGATGACAGAACATGAGCTCCAGGCACCAAGCAGCGGTCATCAGGCTCCGGACAGCAGACAGGGACTCCAGGCACTTGTTATCGGTCATCAGGCTCTGGATCTGGACATTGGAAACGACCTTGAAAGGAACCCGAGCAAGATGGCGCAAGCACCACAGGAGCAGACCGGAACTGCATGACATTGGCAGCACAGGAGCAGAACAGAGTCAAGCAGTGAAAGCACAGCAGAACAGTGCAAGCACACCCTGCATGGACTGGAGCTGAGAGACACACGCACTGCAGGAGTGGACTGGAGCTGGAAGGAGCTAGAACAGCACAATAGTATAACCACTGCATAGTATACGCTCAGCAGAAACACCGGACTCCATCTTCAAAAGACGAACAAACGTTTATTCACAAGACACTGGTTACAGGAAACTCATAGTCACTGGATACATGGTTCAAGACACAGAAGGACTTCAGGAATATCACACAGCAGAAATCCACATTGAAGGGCAAGGACTTTGGTACCAACACATAGACAGGACGGGTCCAGGGACAAAGACAAGCATCCATCAGCTATCCCAGAACTGGTTGCAGGCAGAACTAGAGCTGGAGACACCGGAGACCAGAAGTAGCATGCTGGACCAAACACACATGGTACGTTCTGAAACCTAATGTGAAGCTCTGATGATGCTCAACAGGGAAAGGGAACTTGAAATAGGAGCTGACCCTCAGCTATAGGCTGGGGACAGCAATTGAAGGTGCACACACTGATCCTAATAAAAGCGGGGAAGGTGTGCCCACGCACACCCTAGGCACACACAGGAACCAGTAACGCATACTCAGCACAAGAACTGAGGCCTAGGGCATTATCTGCAAGAACAACGCTTCACCCAAACAATTACCAATGACATTTGTACCAAGAATACATGGATCCTTTACATTAGGGTTCGTTTCAACCATTATAAGTCCTTGGTCTTGTAATTCCACCCTCCCCACTTTTATTGCTACTTTTTTAACCCCTACTAGGTTAAGTGGTCACCCATTCGAAGCATGCACAGTGAGGTTAGGATCTGGTGGATCAAGTTCAGCATCAGACCAGAATCTTTAGTAAAGGATATGAGGGATGGTGGTCACCTGCGAACCCGTGTCCAGCAATGCAGTTGTAGGTATGCCATCTAGCATGATGGACAGGTACGGTCGTCCTCCTATGTACCTATCATACCAGTCAGATGGGCCTGGTGGATCTATTCCTGGCGGTTGTCCCGTGACCCCAGGGGTTGCTGGTTTAAAGGACACAGTCTTGCAAAGTGGCCCATCAGGTGGCAACGGCAACAGATGGGTTCTCCTGTAGAGCTGTAGCAATCATTGGTCCTCCCACGGAGCGACATGTTCTTTTTTCCTCTCATCCACGGGACGTCCTCTGGGCTGTCAGCAAGCTGAATCTTCTCCGATGGCTTTGTCTCCGTTTTAAGCTGCAGGGTTTTCAGGAATATGGCCATGTCTTTACTCAGCTGGCGCACCTCAGAGCACAGGCTGTCAAATCTATCCGGTGTCACAGTCTGCATACCTGTTCCTGCAACAGGTGAGGAACAAAGGGTCGCTTTTACAGGAAAGGGGCTACCCTGCCACTGTTGAATTTCAGGATCTCGGATTGCAAGGGGTTGCAGCCCCTTGATGGCCAAGTTTTTTAGGGTAGCAAAGTCTGCATCAGGGTGTTGTAGGGCCCACCAATGCACTTGTCGGCTATCATCCAGTGACTGTAATCCCCTGATAAATTGTTCAATCAGCATTTTGTTCTCATCCTGCAGTTTACTTGCTTTAAGGCTCGCAGTGCCTCCTGTAAGTGCAAGGCATAGCCTCTGATATTGTCCTGCGGCCTCAGGTCAGCCTCGGTGCGGTTTTCAAAAACAGCTTTGAGTTTATCAAATATTGTATTGTGGTGACTGATTCCTGATCTTTCTCTGACCAGGTTTCTATCTCCAACTCTGATGCACCTGTCAATTGTCCTAATACAACAGATGCTCATTGTTTACCAGTCATTGCATACATATGTAATACGCTGCATATTTTCCTGTTGAACCCAGTCAAAGTGTCTGGCCATCCATCATACTGCGGCAACCACTTTGCTCCCGGGACATACGGTAAAGAGATCGGCATGATCGGTGCGACTGCCACAGGTGCTGCGATCCCAGCTGGGGGATTGACTGGAAGTGAATTGTTTGCAAGGTTTGGGTTTGGGACCGCTGCGTCATCGGTCTCTGCTGCATCCATCCTCTCTCTCCCCTTAGTGAATTGCGGCCAGTCTTTGAAACGGAATCAATAATCAGCGACTCCGCAGGTGGAAGTGGGGCACTCGGATATTTCCGGATCGGGTCGTTGCTCTTTGACAGTTCTTGGGGCGGGGGCTGTCTTCACGCCCTTTTGGCCGTTACATCCCCTTCTTTCCTGCTCTGTGGCGCGGCTACTACCTGAGGGGACTGTTAGGCAGAGATTACAGATATGTGTACAGAACTGGTGGAGGTTTTGTGTGCACGGATAACCTGACATGTTCCCTTTAAAAGGTGTCTATCAACCCCCCAAATGGCTAATAAATGGCACAAACATTTATTTAGGGAACGTAGCCCATGTAAAAATCATACCAGGCATAAATAATTTATGCCTAATGATGAAAATTCTTCTATAATTTATTTATATTTTTGTAAATGAGGGTGCTTTGTTGCACTTTTCACATAGCCTGTGCCTTGGTGCAACTTTACACCCTATTTGCATATTAAAGCCAGTCCACCATTGATTGTCAGAGCTCCCTTGGTATGATTTTGAGAATCTGCATCAAAATTTGAATGTCTATCCTGCTGCCAGCAAAGTCTATTACAGGTCATAAGTGCTATGCCCACATTGCTTTTTTTACTTGCACATGTGGTTCAGAATTCTTTTTTCTGCCCCAAAATCTGTACCAAATCTACAAGGTAAATAAAAAAATACGTTGGCAATGCACTTCTGAGCTCTCATAGACTTTACTGGCTTCAGAATAGACATGCAGATTCTGAAAATCTGCTTCAAAAAAAGAAAAGAATGAAACAACATGTCGGGGTCACAGAGGGATTCCCTGCAGCATGATGCCCGCTGTGTAACCTGACACAACCTCAGGGAAGTCATCATGAGGATGTCTGAGTTTCATGATCGAGCCCGCAATCATGGTGAGTGTAACAGCGGCACTGAAGCTTGCTAAGTAATAGTGTAGGAATCTAATGGCTGTGCCAAAACAGTGGGGCTCATCTGTAAAATTGTATGTGCTGTGTTTGGCAGCTTTTGGGCCCCTTTAAAGGTGTTTTCTAGGCTCTTGATTTTGCCTCCATTGATTTAAATGGGATTCGGAAGTTCGTTTAACTGTTCGTTGAAAGATGCATATTTGATGAGCCAAACCGAATTTGAATTTCCAAAGGTTCCCTCATCTCTAATCCTGTGCACCACCCTATCGTTCTGTAAACCATGGGCCTAAAGGGACCCTACAGAATGAGAGTGGCAGAACAAAAGCAGTGGAGCAGGGAGAACAAGAAAATCTCTATACTTTTCAGATCAAGAGGTCCATAAGACATAATCATTTCATAAAATATCTGCTGTAACATCACTGACACATTCAAAAACTGTAATGGACTATTTGCATTCAGTGGCTGAGAGTCACTCAAATTTCTTTATTATACCATTTGCTATTAAAGTGAATCTCCTCTTCATTAGAAAGTCTAGTGCAGAAATTCAGCATCTCTATACTTGTAAAAGCTATCTGATTACATTTTAATGTAAACTAATGGTTTTACATTAATAATGTATGTGTCAACTGGAGGCTGTTTGGTTTCTTTCTATGCAATTCGGATAATTTCATGTACATTATTGAATCCACTTTTAATGTCACTCTTTAAGTTCATAAGGTACTTGGAAATCACATATAAACTTGTGAAATAAGGAGAGGAATTTTCACATAGCTATGAACTTTTGTTTCAGGGTGGGAGAATATGCTAGGACTTGTAAAGTTTGGATCTTGCAAACTGTTGGTTTCTTTACCAGGAGGCAAATATAATTCTACTGTGCAATCTGCATAAATATCTCATCATATCTCCGATTTCTTATGGAGGAATATAAAAGTTTTATTCATTCTAATTTCCACTAAAAATAAAGTTGGGGAAGGGCACCTGTGATAATGCAGTATATTAGTAATTAGTTATTTATATACACTGTGTGCAGAATTATTAGGCAAGTTGTATTTTAGATGATTTTTTTTTATTATTGATCAACAACTATGTTCTCAATCAACCCAAAAACTCAAATATCAAAGCTTAATATTTTTGGAAGTTGGAGTGTTTTTTTTTAGATTTGGCTATCTTAGGAGGATATCTGTTTGTGCAGGTAACTATTAATGTGCAGAATTATTAGGCAACTTAATAAAAACCAAATATATATTCCCATCTCAATTGTTTATTTTCACCAGGTAAACTAATATAACTGCACAAAATTTAGAAAAAAACATTTCTGACATGTAATGAGCACAGGGAGAGGGGTACTCAGACACCGGGATGAATTTGATGGTTGTGACAGGGAAATCATGGGTGGTCTGGTTCCTGCTTCCGTGCCTTGGCTGTCATTTGTTTGGTGGGGGAATTATTTTCAAGGATTAAAAAGTATGTGACGCTACCTGTGGATCCCGGTAATTTGGATACCGGCGCAGGCCGGCCGCTGAGGTGATGATGGGTGCAGCTCAGTGTGGTCCAGCTCCCCACAAGTGGAGCTTTACCTCAGGGCAGCGGTGATGGAGGATGAGGGGATGAGGGGAGTAGTTGTTCTTACCCCTCCGAGGAGATGCTGAGGCCATCCGGGTACAGGTGGGAAGGAAGATAGACACCGACCCAACTTCAACTCTACTTTACTGGTACCGACAGATGTTATAGAATACACGGTACAGTCTGGTTTAACGGGTACTAGTTGTCGTTTCAGGGTACCCCTATGAAGTCTCTAGATGTTCCCTCTTTGTTATCTTTTGGGGTCTCAATTCTACCTTCCTCTCTGTCTTTCACCACCTTTCCAGAGCTCTCTCGCCAGTCCCCTGGTCTTGTACGGTGAGGCACGGGTTATGCTTGACCGGTATGGATGGGAGCAGCAGGAACGCACTCTCTCTCCCTCCACCGGAATCCGGACCGCTCCCCACGTAGACTTGGACCGATTATGTGCCTGAGGAGTGAGGTACCGTCTTGTGGCGCCTAGGGCTACCCGGTGATTAAGGGCCCATGGCTCATCGGTTTGCAGTCAGGGATGAACCGCTGATTGCCTCAGCTCCCGTGTTGCCGGTGTTTTTCCCCAGACTAAGCGAGCCGGCTCCAACCGGTACTGGTTCATCCCCTTCTGTCCGGGTTACCCTCCTGGAGATGGGTGATCCTCCTGTCAGAGGGCTGTCAGACTCGTCCTGACTCACTGCCTTCCCAGCACTGTCCCTGACGCAGACTGACTCACTAACTGTCACTTAAGTCTCCCGCTCTAACCTAAGCTCCACCCCCTTTTGGACCTACTGATAATCAGTCCTTTACTCTAAGGTGGCCTAGTGTTGAGTGCTAACTTAGACTCCATAGGTTAAACCCAAACCCACAGCTACAGAGGCACTACATATATTTGCAAAGTGTAATACCTCCCTGTGGCGCCTAGCCATAGAGGCGACACACATGCAAAAACAAAACACAAAAAAATTAGTGACCAGCATGGCCACCTATCTTTATGATGACACTCAACAGCCTTCCATCTATAGAATCTGTCAGTTGCTTAATCTGTTTATGATCAACATTGAGTGCAGCAGCCACCACAGCCTCCCAGACACTGTTCCTAGAGGTGTACTGTTTTCCCTCCCTGTAGATCTTACATTTTAGGAGGGACCACAGATTCTCTATGGGGTTCAGATCAGGTGAACAAGGGGGCCATGTAATTATTTTTTCTTCTTTTAGACCTTTACTGGCCAGCCATGCTGTGGAGTAGTTGGATGCATGTGATGGAGCATTGTCCTGCATGAAAATCATGTTTTTCTGGAACGATACCAACTTCTTCCTGTATCACTGCTTGAAGAAGTTGTCTTCCAGAAACTGGCAGTAGGTCCAGGAGTTGAGCTTCACTCCATCCTCAACCCGAAAAGGTCCCACAAGTTCATGTTTGATGATACCAGCCCATACCAGTACCCCACCTCCACCTTGCTGGCGTCTGAGTCGGAGTGGAGCTCTCTGGCCTTTACTAATCCAGCCCATCCACCAGGCCCATCAAGAGTCACTCTCATTTCATTAGTCCATAAAGCTGTTGAAAAATCAGTCTTAAGATATTTCTTGGCCCAGTCTTGACGTTTTATCTTATGTTTCTTGTTCAAAGGTGGTCATTTTTCAGCCTTCCTTACCTTGGCCATGTCCCTGAGTATAGCACACCTTGTGCTTTTTGATACTCCAGTAATGTTACAGCTCTGAAATATGGCAAAACTGGTGGCAAATGGCATCTTGGCAGCTTCACGCTTGATTTTCCTCAATGCATGGGCAGTTATTTTGCGACTTTGTTGCCCAACACACTTCTCGCGACCCTGTTGGCTATTTGCCATGAAACGCTTGATTGTTTGGTGATCACGCTTCAAAGGTTTGGCAATTTCAAGACTGCTGCATCCCTCTGCAAGACATCTCACAATTTTCAGAGCCCGTCAAATCTCTCTTCTGACCCATTTTGCCTAAGGCTGGCTTCACACTGCAGTTTTTCACTGATCAGTGTCCATCAGTGTTTGGGTGCCAAAACCAGGAGTGTCTCCAAAACTCAGAGCAGGTGTCAATCTTTCAATTATAGTTTTTCTCTGCAAGTTCCTTTCCTGGTTCCTCTCCTGGTTTTGGCACCCGAACACTGATGGACACTGATCAGTGAAAAACTGCAGTGTGAAGCCAGCCTTCGGAAAAGCATTTGCCTAATAATTAAGCACACCTTATATAGGGTGTTTATGTCATTACACCACACCCCTCCTCATTACAGAGATGCACATCACCTGATTTATTTAATTGGTAGTTGGCTCTCAAGTCTATACAGCTTGGAGTAAGACAACATGTATAAAAAGTATCATGTGATCTAAATACTAACTTGCCAAATAATTCTACACACAGTGTAGAAACATATTAGTAATCAAATGGACAGGGGCGTAACGATCGCAGTTGAAGAGATCGTGACCGCTCCTAGGGACACTATATCAATAATTATCAATAACTATCCCCCACATTATGGATTATTAATTTAAACCAACTGCTTGGCCTACTTTAGAACATTTGACTTAACATGTACTCTGTGTTAGGTTACAATGCTAGTCCACCATTTATAATGTAAGTTATAACGTAAATTATATGCCCCTCATGGACTTGAGGGACATTAGCTAGCTCCCTGTAATACATAGGGCCAGTAGAATGAGAACGCAGGGACGTGAGATCATAGACAGGGAATCACTCTGTTGTGCATGCGCAGACTCGTTTCTGCATTCCTCGCTGGAGCGCGGAGAAGTGTGCCTGCGTGCCCCGAACTTCAATGTACCTGTGTGGAATACATGTGCTGGATGCATGTCAGAGACTTCCGGGGAGGGCGGTGATCTAAATAAGGGAGGACTATATTAGGCTTCTAGATGAGGGTGGCATGAACTCCTCACTGCAGGAGACAGAAGGCTGCCAGCATTGGATGAGCCTGTAACATGTGACAGAAGGATGCTTGTTTAAAGCAGCCCCCAAAGGAATACTAATTTAAAAGTGATCTTAATACACTTGCATTTGGAAATAAGACTGGAGGATAGAAGTGTTTGATATATACAGCAATCTTAGAAAAATCCAATTATACTGTTATGCTCTAGGTCCATCAGAATAAGGGTAGAACTGAACCAGTAGTGTTCTGGTCCTAAAGGATGAAAACTTGGGTCAGTATAGTTTCTACTCTGATACCTATGTATAAACTAGACAAGAAATGTTGAAAGTAAACTTTCTTGTAATCTATAGCACCACTAAAGCAGCTGTCCCTTAAACATTTTATGTGAGTGCAATAGAGGGAGAACGAAAAAAGAGAGGGAAATTTTATTTGGCCAATTGAATTTAGGCTAGTAATATGTGTTACAACCACCACTGCTTCATCGTGGGAGCATGAGGGGAAGATACTCATGACTCTAGCTGTTATGTCTCTAGGATGAGAGGACCCTGTGGGGACGCTTGGGACACATTAAGCTGTAAATGAATAAACGGAGGGTAGGTCAGCCCAATAGTCATAATTTAGCTTTGACACACAATCACGGATGTAAGACTTTCACTTTCTGATTAGATTCCTTAAATGGTGCAGTTATACCAGTGGGAGATATGAAACTGGGAACTTTGGAACTGACAACTCCGGTATGGACCTTATAGGATACTAGTTGTGAGCCCGATGCAAATGCATCAGGATTCTAGAACGTGCATTAATTTGATTATAGTAGTTATAGCTGTTAGCCTGATGCAAATGCATCGGGTATCTAAAATATGTTTATTGTTTTTTTAAAGATTTTTAAATAATAATCGCATCATCAATAGCAATAATATAAGCCATAGCATTATTATTAGCAGTAATAGCAGTATTAATAGCATTATTAGCAGTATTGTGAGCATTAATAACAGTATTAATAGCATTAATAGCATTATTATTAGCATTAATAGCATTATTAATAGCATTATTAGCATTAATAATAGCATTAATAACATTATTAATAGCATTAATAGCAATATTATTAGCATTAATAGCATTAATAATAGCATTATTAGCATTAATAATAGCATTAATAACATTATTAATAGCATTAATAGCATTATTATTAGCATTAATAGCATTAATAATAACATTATTAGCATTAATAATAGCATTAATAACATTATTAATAGCATTAATAGTATTATTATTAGCATTATTAGCATTAATAATAGCATTATTAGCATTAATAATAGGATTAATAACATTATTAATAGCATTAATAGCATTATTATTAGCATTAATAGCATTAATAATAGCATTATTAGCATTAATAATAGCATTAATAACATTAATAGCATTAATAGCATTATTATTAGCATTAATAGCAATATTAATAGCATTAATAGGATAAATATTAGCATTAATAGCATTAATAGCATAATTAATAGCATTAATAGCATTATTAATAGCATTAATAGCATTAATAATAGCATTAATAACATTATTAATAGCATTAATATCATTATTATTAGCATTAATAGCATTATTATTAGCATTAATAGCTTTAATAATGCCATTAATAGGATAAATATTAGCATTGCTAGCATTAATAGCATAATTAATAGCATTAATAGCATTATTAATAGCATTAATAGCATTAATAGGATAAATATTAGCATTAATAGCATTATTAATAGCATTATTATTGGCATTAATAGCATTAATAATAGCATTATTAGCATTAATAATAGCATTAATAACATTATTAATAGCATTAATAGCATTATTATTAGCATTAATAGCATTATTATTAGCATTAATAGCATTAATAATACCATGAATAGGATAAATATTAGCATTAATAGCAATAATAGCATAATTAATAGCATTAATAGCATTATTAATAGCATTAATAGCATTAATAGGATAAATATTAGCATTAATAGCATTATTAATAGCATTAATAGCATTAATAGGATAAATATTAGCATTAATAGCATTGATAGCATAATTAATAGCATTAATAGCATTATTAATAGCATTAATAGCATTAATAATAGCATTATTAGCATTAATAATAGCATTAATAGCATTATTAATAGCATTAATAGCATTATTATTAGCATTAATAGCATTAATAATAGCATTATTAGCATTAATAATAGCATTAATAACATTATTAATAGCATTATTATTAGCATTAATAGCATTAATAGCATTATTATTAGCATTAATAGCATTAATAATACCATTAATAGGATAAATATTAGCATTAATAGCATTAATAGCATAAATAATAGCATTAATAGCATTATTAATAGCATTATTAGCATTATTATTAGCATAAATAGCATTAATAATAGCATTATTAGCATTAATAATAGCATTAATAACATTATTAATAGCATTAATAGCATTATTATTAGCATTAATAGCATTAATAATAGCATTATTAGCATTAATAATAGCATTAATAACATTATTAATAGCATTAATAGCATTATTATGAGCATTAATAGCATTAATAGTATTAATAATAGCATGAATAGCATTATTAATAGCATTAATAGGATTAATAGCATTATTAATAGCATTATTAATAGCATTAATAGCATAAATAATAGAATTAATAGCATAAAAAATAGCATTAATAGCATTAGTATTAGCATAAAGAGCATTAATAGCAATATTATTAGCATGAATAGCATTATTAATAGCATTAATAGCATTAATAGGATAAATATTAGCATTAATAGCATAATTAATAGCATTAATAGCATTATTAATAGCATTAATAGCATTATTATTAGCATTAATAGCATTAATAGCATTATTAGCATTAATAATAGCATTAATAACATTATTAATAGCATTAATAGCATTATTATTAGCATTAATACCATTAATAGCATTATTATTAGCATTAATAGCATTAATAATACCATTAATAGGATAAATATTAGCATTAATAGCATTAATAGCATAAATAATAGCATTAATAGCATTATTAATAGCATTAATAGCATTATTATTAGCATAAATAGCATTAATAATAGCATTATTAGCATTAATAATAGCATTAATAACATTATTAATAGCATTAATAGCATTATTATTAGCATTAATAGCATTAATAATATCATTATTAATAGCATTAATAACATTATTAATAGCATTAATAGCATTATTATGAGCATTAATAGCATTAATAGTATTATTAATAGCATGAATAGCATTATTAATAGCATTAATAGGATTAAGAGCATTATTAATAGCATTATTAATAGCATTAATAGCATAAATAATAGAATTAATAGCATAAAAAATAGCATTAATAGCATTAGTATTAGCATAAAGAGCATTAATAGCAATATTATTAGCATGAATAGCATTATTAATAGCATTAATAGCATTAATAGGATAAATATTAGCATTAATAGCATTAATAGCATAAATAATAGCATTAATAGCATTATTAATAGCATTAATAGCATTATTATTAGCATTAATAGCATTAATAATAGCATTAATAACATTATTAATAGCATTAATAGCATTATTATTAGCATTAATAGCATTAATAGCATTATTATTAGCATTAATAGCATTAATAATACCATTAATAGGATAAATATTAGCATTAATAGCATTATAGCATAAATAATAGCATTAATAGCATTATTAATAGCATTAATAGCATTATATTAGCATAATAGCATTAATAATAGCATTATTAGCATTAATAATAGCATTAATAACATTATTATTAGCATTAATAGCATTATTATTAGCATTAATAGCATTAATAATAGCATTATTAGCATTAATAATAGCATTAATAACATTATTATTTTAATTATTATTTTTTATTTAATTATTTATTATTTTTATTTATTTTTTTATTATTTTTTAATTATTTTTTAATTATTTTTTTTATTATTAAATTTATTATTTAGGCTGAGACCCAGTTCTCTTTCAGGTCCGCTGGAAGGGCTGATATAATTAGCATATATTTAATTTTTTTATTATTATTTTTATTGAATTATTTATTATTTTTTATTTATTTTTTTTATTATTTTTTAATTATTTTTTAATTATTTTTTTATTATTAAATTTATTATTTAGGCTGAGACCCAGTTCTCTTTCAGGTCCGCTGAAAGGGCTGATATAATTAGCATATATTTAATTTTTTTATTATTATTTTTATTGAATTATTTATTATTTTTTATTTATTTTTTTATTATTTTTTAATTATTTTTTTATTATTAAATTTATTATTTAGGCTGAGACCCAGTTCTCTTTCAGGTCCGCTGAAAGGGCTGATATAATTAGCATATATTTAATTTTTTTATTATTTTTTTTATTGAATTATTTATTATTTTTTATTTATTTTTTTTATTATTTTTTTATTATTTTTTAATTATTTTTTTTATTATTAAATTTATTTGTTCCCATTGAAATACATTAGCGGTGTGTCGGCGATTTTATGGCTGCCGACCTGGTTCTATTTGTCGGCCCTAAAATCACGGACACACCGCTAATGCATGTCTATGGGCAGTGAGCTCGAATTCTGATTGGTCGGCGACCAATCCGAAATCGGGCTGACTGGCCATAGAGATGCATTAGCGGTGTGTCCGCGATTTTAGGGCCGACAAATAGAACCAGGTGGCCGGCCATAAAATCGCCGACACACCGCTAATGTATTTCAATGGGAAATGAGGGGCTCTTCTGATTGGCTGAGGGCAGTAGACAGCGACCAATCAGAAGAGCCCCTCACATCTCATTAAGATAGAATGGCGGATTTGTCGTCCATTCTATGTTAATGATAACTGAAGAGGACGTCGGAGCTGGAAGTTGGCGGAAAGAAGACAGAAGATCCCCGGGGCCGGACGAAGAGGCGGAGATGGCGGAAAGAAGAGAGAAGACCCCCGGGGCCGGATGAAGAGGACGCCTGGCCGGACGGAGGACTTGTGGATCGGACGAACGATCAGATGACTAAGAAGGCATGTAAGTGATCGACGGGGACGTTAGGTTAGGGGACGGCGGGGGCTTCGGGTGTAGGGCTTTAGGTGTTAGCGACAGCGGCGGGGGAAAGCGGTGGGAGCTTAGGAGGCGGCGGGGCTTAGGGGGTAGGGGCATAGGTGCGGTGGGTCGGGGCTTAGGGTGTAGGGGTGCGGCGGACTTAGGGGGTAGGGGCATAGGTGCGGCGGGTCGGGGCTTAGGGTGTAGGGGTGCGGCGGACTTAGGGGGTAGGGGCATAGGTGTGGCGGGTCGGGGCTTAGGGTGTAGGGGTGCGGCGGACTTAGGGGGTTGGGGCATAGGTGTGGCGGGTCGGGGCTTAGGGTGTAGGGGTGCGGCGGACTTAGGGGGTAGGGGCATAGGTGCGGCGGGTCGGGGCTTAGGGTGTAGGGGTGCGGCGGACTTAGGGGGTTGGGGCATAGGTGCGGCGGGTCGGGGCTTAGGGTGTAGGGGTGCGGCGGACTTAGGGGGTAGGGGCATAGGTGCGGCGGGTCGGGGCTTAGGGTGTAGGGGTGCGGCGGACTTAGGGGTAGGGGCATAGGTGCGGCGGGTCGGGGCTTAGGGTGTAGGGGTGCGGCGGACTTAGGGGGTAGGGGCATAGGTGCGGCGGGTCGGGGCTTAGGGTGTAGGGGTGCGGCGGACTTAGGGGGTAGGGGCATAGGTGCGGCGGGTCGGGGCTTAGGGTGTAGGGGTGCGGCGGACTTAGGGGTAGGGGCATAGGTGCGGCGGGTCGGGGCTTAGGGTGTAGGGGTGCGGCGGACTTAGGGGGTAGGGGCATAGGTGCGGCGGGTCGGGGCTTAGGGTGTAGGGGTGCGGCGGACTTAGGGGGTAGGGGCATAGGTGCGGCGGGTCGGGGCTTAGGGTGTAGGGTGCGGCGGACTTAGGGGGTAGGGGCATAGGTGCGGCGGGTCGGGGCTTAGGGTGTAGGGGTTTGGCGGACTTAGGGGGTAGGGGCTTAGGGGGTAGGGGCTTAGGGGGTAGGGGCGGCGCACTGAGGGGGTGGCTAAGAGCATGACTTAGGGGGTAGGGGCGGCGCACTGAGGGGGTGGCTAAGAGCATGGGGCTGTAGTGTACAGCGCTGGGTATGGGACTGTAGTATACTATAGCGGTGTACACTACAGCGCTATGCGAGTCCCTGGTAGCGGGCTGTAGTGTACAGCGCTATGGTATACTACAGTCCCATGGCCATACGCCTGTCAGGCCTGAAGCGTATGGGTATGGGACTATAGTATACTATAGCGGTGTACACTACAGCGCTATGCGAGTCCCTGGTAGCTGTGGCTTTGTTAGCGACTCGCAATGCCCGCTTTGCGGGCATTGCTTCGCAAGTCTGCAACGACTCGCAATGCCCGCTTTGCGGGCATTGCTTCGTGAGTCGCCGTGGCCGCTACGCGGCCACAGACAGAGTCCAGGGGAAGCACCCTGGACTCGCTAACAAAGCCACCGGAAGTCGCGCCGCTCCGACGGAAGTCAGTTACGGCAATTATATAGTAGATAACTACTTCCCCTGATACCCTGTACTTTGTCACATGTTGGGTGAATTAGAAGTAGCTCTACCATCACACATGCACTTCACCTTCCTTTCTTTTCTCCTTGGGGGCAGTCAGTGAGGAACATCATGAAGTGAGGATGGTAGTCATTGTTATATTTTCATGTTATTCACCAAAGAATTAACCCATCAGGACAAGATTCTGTCAACAGAAGTGTCCCTACATATTCCTAACTACAAGTTCCATCCTGGACTGCATGGACACATATGGGGATCCAGACTCAGAATAGATTGGGTCACCTCATGGTATTAGGGGACTCGACTGTATCGACTGATGTATTGATTATATCAAGTGCTATGACTATTGCCACTGATGTGCCTCTTGTTAGTAGAAAAGGTGGGGTGTTAGAGCATATTATCGGTCAGATATTCAAGTTTCATCTATCCTACCTTATCCTGGGGACCCTAGACGGGAGCTTAGACTTTGACGAAACTACTGTTGTTTACAATAAATAGCTTGGAAAACTCGCTACCACTAGTGACCGGGCTTATAGGTTATGGAAACACAGATTGTATTCACGAAACAAAGAACAGATCTACTCCCTAGATATCACTCTGGAGTCAAAATTGTGTCCAGGCTTATCTGGGGACTGTGGCATTTAAATCTGTGACTGATTAACCTATTGACGAATAAAACTTAGTCTATGGAGACTTTTTCCCTCCTCCTGAAGTGGTAGATATTGTGCATGTTGTGGGGTGTGGGGGTGGGATTGTTTTTGTATTATCACCAGTTTACACTGAATCACTAGTTCACACTGGATTTTAAGTATACCATTAAAACTATAATCATTTATAAGTTCTTCCTGTAATTTGACAATATATCAACACTTGATATAACCAAAGCCATTGAGCTTGTTTAGCAACACTTTTATCTTGCGTCATTGTGATAAATTTGTAATTGTAAGAAATGTTACATCCTACATCATATTTAATTTACTTTATTTAGAAGAGTGTCACCGAAGAAATTGGAAATAGAAATACATAGTAACGTAGTATTTAAGGTTGAAGGAAGACTTGAAGTCCATCTAGTTCAACCCATAGTCTAACATGTTGATCCAGAGGAAGGCAAAAAAAAACCATGTGGCAACACTAAGCTCCACATTGGGGGAAAAAATTCCTTCCTGACTCCAGATACGGCAATCAGACTAGTTCCCTGGATCAACGCCCTATCAAAGAATCTAGTATATATAACCGGTAATATTATAGTTTTCAAGAAAGGCATCCAGGCCCTTCTTAAATGTTAGTAGTGAGTCACTCATTACAGCATCATGTGGCAGAGAGTTCCATAGTCTCACTGCTCTTACAGTAAAGAATCCGCATCTGTGATTATGATTAAACCTTCTTTTCTCCAGACGTAGAAGATGCCCCCTTGTCCCAGTCTCAGGCCTAAGAGTAAAGAGATCATTAGAAAGGTCTCTGTACTGTCCCCTCATATATTTATACATTATTATAAGATCACCCCTAAGCCTTCGTTTTTCCAAGCTAAATAACCCCAAGTTTAATAACCTGTCTTGGTATTGCAGACCCCTCAGTCCTCTAATAACCTTGGTCACTTACAGAACAAATACTACACTTAAAACATTAGCATTAGGTTTATTAGATATGCTTTAGAAAATGTATAATGTAGGACTTAAATTAAAATCTGTATAACCGTCCAGGTATGTCCTAAATCTTCTAGTGGGGAGGGGTATGACCCAGAAAAGAATTTAGGACATACCTGGATGGTTATCCAGATTTTAATTTAAGTCCTACCTTATAATTTCTTTTAAAACATATCTAATAAACCTACTGTTATGTCCTAATTGTAGTATTCTTTCTGTGAGCCAAATTAATTAAGGTTGGGTTTCCAGTTATCCATTGCCTCGGGATTACTTTCAGGATGAGTTGTCTTGTCTGATCACAATTGATATAAAAACTATCTTATGTGACTTTTAACTAGTTTCTTTTGCAAAATCACGAAGCTAGATAAAAAAACACAATATCCATAATTTTCTAATCCAACTTTGTGAAGGATCTAATGTGTGATGCTAGTTACTTACTCACGGACAAGTCTGAAGGGTGGGTAATCGGAAGCTCCAAGGTCAGATACAAGGATAGCTCATCTAAGATACATGGAGTAAACTGAAGCTTGGTAAGGTCACAGTCTGGGGTCAGAAAACCACGAACACACTTAGTGAGTAGAGAGAGAAAACAAAGGAGTCAGAGAACAACTATAAAAAGGAAACAAAAACGCAATATAGGGTCTTATCCTAGTAAAACAGAAATGATGAGACAGATGTCACTGCTCACTTGGGTCAGTTGTGTGACACACAACTAGTTTGAAGCATATGAAACAGCTGCCACAGGATCCACAATCCACGTGTGCACAGTGGTAGCCAGAAACTATCCCAAAGGGACAATGCGTGTGTGATCTGCAGTGCCGTACGATGAAGGGACCACAACGATCTGTCAAGAAATGGTGGCTTTATTTTGACACGTTTTGGAGAGCTTTCCCCACTCCTTCCTCAGGAACCCAACCATAGGAGCCAGGCAAAGGTCGAGAGTCAGATAAAAGTAATCATAAATAGCAGAGCACAGGTATGCACACCAACACCACAACTCAAGCAGAATGCTACAACTGGCAGAGGTCTAGGAGGGAATGCTCAGCTCAGTAGCTGGGCAATCACTGGAAAGATGAACACCTGAACAACACAGTACTTCCCAGAACCAGAATGGATGACTGCATTGTCATTCAATGCACTGACTGCTCAGCATACTCAGGTACCTGAGTGACAGCATATAGTCACTCATTGCGTCCTAGACTCCCTGCGTGGAGGAATCGTGACTTGATGTAATAACTTATTTAGCATATGAATTAGAACATTACCAGGATTATTGATCAGTTCATACAGGGTGACAGGATAGAATCAGTTTGTATATCAGTTTCTCTCCAGCATTTTTTCTAGGTAAAAAAAAAGGCCAGATGGAATGAATAAAACATTAGCAAAAATAGAGAAATTATACAACACAGTTCTACAGTAATTAAAGAGGCTTAAGATTTATTTCACTGATAATAATAATTTTATTTATATAGTGCCAACATATTCTGCAGCACTTTACAATTCAGAGGGGACATATGGAAACAATAAGAGACAATACAGAGTAATAAAAATTAAAAAACCATGAGGAGTGAGGTCCCTGCTCGCAAGCTTACAATCTATGAGCAAATAGGGGAGGCACAAAAGGTAAATGGTAAAAAGTGCCATAATATATGGTCCAGCCATTAATATAATAAATAGGGGATTCACGTAACGCTGCATGAACCAGTCACCGGTCGGGATCTGTACTAGTACAGATAAAGTGCTATATTATGCATAGGGGACAGACAGACAGTCTGCAGGGCAGACAGATGACGCAAGAGGCCAGATTTGGAAAAGGGAAGATGGTTAGACAAGTGAGGTATGGTGATAGGCCAGTCTAAAGAGATTTGTTGTTAAGGCTCGTTTAAAACTATTGGTATTGGGAATTAATTGAATTGTTTTTGGTAACCGGTTCCAAAGAATTGGTGCAGCTCATGAGAAGTCTTGGAGACGGGAGTAGGAAGTTCGGACTGTAGATGATGTGAGTCTTAGGTCACTTGCGGAACAGAGAGCACGTGTAGGGTGATAGACAGAGATGAGGGAGGAGATGTAGGGCGGTGCAGAACTGTGGAGGACTGTGGGTGAGAGTGATAATTTTATTTTGTACTCTATAGCGGATTCGCAACCAGTGCAATGACTGGCACAGGATAGAGGCATCGGTGAAACGCTTGGTAGTGGAATATGATCCTGGCTGCTGCATTCAGGATGGATTGGAGAGGAGAGAGTTTAGTAAGAGGGAGATGAATTAGTAGAGAATTGCAGTAATCCAGGCGAGAATGAATGAGGGCTACAGAGTTTTTGCAGAATCAACAGTAAGAAACGGTCCAATTCTAGAGATGTTTTTGAGGTGTAGGTGACATGAGCGAGTGAGTGACCAGATGTGGGGAGAGAAGGAGAGATCTGAGTCAAATATAACCCCAACACAGCGAGCGTGCTGCTGAGGAGTAATGGTAGAACCACATACAGAAATGTCAATATTAGGTTTCAGAAGATTAGGAGATGGAGGAAACACAGAAGTTCAGTTTTTGACAGATTCAATTTAAGGTAGAGAGAAGACATGATTTTAGAGACAGCAGACAGACAATCACTGGTTGTCACCACCCGGGGGTCTGCAGCCCGTGCTCCTCAGCCTGCTACCTCCACTCCTCCGGCTCCTACCGCTCCTGCCCGGTGTCCAGGTTCCCGGGTATCGTCTGTCCGCCGACGGCTCCGGGGCGCTGGCAGCCACCGCCCATTGGTCGGTCGGGTTGCGGCTTCCAGGGCTTAGTCTGCTCCTCGGGTGCGCGCACCCGTCCCCAGCCACAGGGTTCCAGCGCCCTCTGCTTGAGTAGCGCTGCTCATCTCCTCACTTCCGGGGCTACTGTTTGAGCACATGAAACTACATCTCCAAACCTGTATCTGCTGGAGAACTGCAGGGAGCATGCTCCTCCCCTCAGCCAATCACCATGCTTCTGTGTCTTGCCAATCAGGACTGCCCTGCTGTGATATAAACTTCCTGTTTCCAGTCAGTCTTTGCCAGGGCAATTTCTATTTAGTGAATTTGCTATTCCTGGTCTGTTTAGGTTGTTCCTTATCTTGCTTGATATCTGATTTCTGTGTGTTCCTTCCTGCAGATCTCCTCCCTGCCGGCTCCTCGCTGACTCCCGTGTTCCTGGCCTGTTACCCGGATCTCTTCCATGCTGAGATCACTGTCGCAAGTCCTGCTCCAGATTCCCCGTGTTCCCGGTTCCCCGTGTCCTATCTTATACCCGGTTGCGGTGTTGTTTCCACGTTGCCTTGGGTTGGTTTAACACCCGTGTCCGCTTCATTGGTCCTTCCGAGGTTGGTACTGGCGGTATCCCTGTATAGGGGTTAAGCGCTCCGGGGCCTCCTTCGGTGGTGTTCCGGTGCTGTGGCCGGGTTGCCCTCCCCTGGGGCGTGGTTCCGTGTTCTGTTCAATAAACCTGTTAACTTTACTGTACTGGTCCGCCTCTCTGTCAACCAGGTATCGGCACCCGCACTACGTGGTCCAGTGGGTCCACGTGTGGGGTCCGTCAGTAGGACGTGACACTGGTATTTTGTAGTAATGTGGAGGTGATGTCAGGAGAAGATGTGTATAATTATGTGTTGTCAGCATAGAGATGGTACTGAAAAACAAATCTACTGATGGTTTGTCCAATAGGGCCAGTGTATAGAGAGAAGAGAAGGGGAGCTAGGACTGAACCCTGAGGAACCCCAACCGTGAGGGGAAGAGGAGAGGAAGAGGAGCTTGCGAAAGATACCGTTAAGGAATGGTCAGAGAAATAGGAGGAGAACCAGGAGAGAGCTGTGTCCTTGAGCCCAATAGAGTGGAGCATAGAGAGAAGGAGCTGGTGATCCACCACATCGAATGCAGCGGGTAGATTCAGGAGGATCACCAAGGAGTAGTGACCATTAGATTTAGCTGTTAGTAGATCATTAGAGACTTTAGTGAGGGCAGTTTCAGTAGAATGTAAAGAGTGGAAGGCGGATTGTAGAGGGTCAAGAAGAGAATTGTCAGAGAGATAGCAGATCATAGGGAGTGGACCAGGAGTTTAGAGATAAAGAGGAGATTATAATAGATAATAAAAGCAACTACAGTAATGCACATGTCAGGAAAGCCAACATGTTCTCTTTAAAGGGAATCTTACCCCTCATAATCACCCCCAAGCCTCTCAATACCTGTCCCTGTACCCTCACAAATCATTTCCAACGTTCCTTTTGTGTTCAAAATGCTCGCTATAAAAGTTCAAATCTTGCTTTTTATACTTACAGATTTTGCGACTTCTCCTCACTGAATAAATCACACAGGGCGTTCCCAAGGCCGCCTGAGCCCCCCATTAACACGCCCCGATGGGCATGATAAGGAATCCAACTCCTCCTCGCCCTGCAGTATGGGCGGAATAGCTGGTATGACGCAATTTGCGTCACATCTGGCCAGGATGACATCGGTACACCCTTTAGGTGTACCGCCAACTTCAACTTGCGCATTGCGCATGCGTGGGTTTTACTTTACGGCGCTCTCGGGTGTACTGACGTCATCCTGGCTGGATCTGAAGCAATTTGCAAATATTTTACAGGACCAACACCACATCTAACCTTATTTAAAATCTAGTTACACTTTAAGTTTATATTTCAGCAAAGAAACATTAAGAAAATCTGAAGCCTTTTCTTAAATTGTTTATAGATGAAATCCTAGTTTATATGTTCTGTAACTTTTATAAGCTGCATAACAACCGGGCCAAGACTATCCCAAAATAAATAAATGATGTGGTGTCTGGAATTTAAATACGGTAATGTCAAAAATGAAACACAACAGGAGTCAAGCAAGATCATCACCCTACTATAAAAGAAAAAACAATCATGTATTATTCAACAATGCGAACATAATTCACACAATGATCAGCAGTTTATTGTTACAGCAAGACAGCAGATCAGTTTAATGTGACAAACAGGAATATACAAAAAAAAAAAAAAAAAGAGTTAGGGACGGCAGCTTCTCTGCTCAAATTTAGCTTTGTATTGACCCATTGCATAATTCATACACACAAAAAATGCCGTTTGTAGAAGATTAATCTCAAATAGTCCAAATAATTAATAAATTATTTTCAAAGCCACCATGGGCTTCTTCAAATAATGATTTGTCCTGAGGAAGACGTCCATGGTGGTTTTAAAACGCATTGACAAATAAATAATTTATTAATTATTCGGACTATTTGATCTTAGTCTTCTATCAATGGCAGTGAGGGATTATGCTCTTTCTTCCCAACATCTATTCCATAGTCAGTTTAATTAAACTTTCATCTCCATGTATGCTGTGCTGCACCAATAGGATTGAGGTACCCACCGACGTGGTTTTCTCAGTTAACATCCAAAATCGTGGTGAGCCCTCTAACTTTTTTCACATATTAACACAGCAGGGGTCTACCTTGAAGTTCCTGGGCACAATACAAATCCCCAATAGAGCCACTGACTATCATGGGTCTTAAAAGTATTGGTCTTCTGAAATCACAGTTTCCTAGAGATCTCAATAGCAGATTTATCTGAAATGTCAACCATCAGCGAATTCCCTGAATTTATAAAATTAAGGGACTTTTGGCCAATGAATGTACTGGAAAAATAAAAATCATCATTTTAACTTTCACTGCAAATTCTTATAATCTAAGCAGGATGCTAATTTCTACTAGGTTCCCTACCTAGTGTGTGGGATGTCAGTAGTGATGCTATTCTAATGTTCACATATAACAATTGCCAATTGTTCAGTCAGTTACAGTAAAGGGCCCGTTACACGCTACGATATCATTAACGATATCGTTGAAACGTCACGGGTTTTCAGTCGTTCAAATGACATCGTAACGACGTCGTTGCGTGTGACACGTGCATATGATCAATGACAAGTCGGCTGATCGTTCATTGGAGGTTTGTGATCAGGGCCTTAAACCAGGCGATGATCGTCCGTCCAACCTGCAGCATCGGTGTGTGACACCTTGATAACGATCTTGTTCGCGACTTTTGTGATCGTGAAACTAATTACGTTGGCGTGCCTGGGCGTTGTGTTTTCCATGCCTCCTCTGCACCGATTGGTGGTCAGTACTGCGTTGTGATTGGCTGCCATTGGCTCCAAAAAAAAACCAAAACATTGGCGGTTCCGTGCTTGGATCACTCAAACCATTGATGTTGCGATGCATTCCTATAGTCGCTTAGCTATCCACCTGGGCACATTAAGAACAAAATGATGTCTCCAAATATGTTTTGAAACACAGATACCCATATATACTTGTGTATAAGCCGAGTTTTTCAGCCCAAAACTTGGGCTGAAAAGTCTCCCCCTCGGCTTATACACGGGTCAATACGGTAGGCTGCGTGGTGGGGGCTGTGTCCGGGGCTGTGGAGGCTGGAGGAGGCGGGGGGAGGCTGCTGTATGAGCGGCCCCGTCACGTGGGGCCGCTCATTTATATATGCACTGCTTCCCCCTGTCAATCAGCGGCAGGGTGAAGCAGTGCATATATGCCCCCAAATGCTGGCACTCTTCCCCCTTGTAAGGGCCCCCCCGCTGCGTATCTTACCATCCCGGTCTTCTGCACAGCGCCGCTCCTCGGTGCTCCATTCTTCATGCTCCCGTCCTGCTACATCCGGAATCCCCAGCCGTCGCAGGTATATGATGTCATCGTGCGATGGCCGGGGATCCCGGATGCAGCGAGGACGGAGCATGGAGAACGGAGCACCGAGGAGCGGCGCTGTGCAGAAGACCGGGATGGTAAGATAAGCAGCGAGGGGGGGGGGCCCTTACAAGGGGGGCGAGTGCCAGCATTTGGGGGCTGCTATATACCCCCTGGGGGCTGCTGTATACTACCACTGGGGCTTTATATACCTCTGGGGCTGTTATATACTACCACTGGGGCTGTATATACCTCTGGGGCTGCTGTATACTACCACTGGTGCTGTATATACCTCTGGGGCTGCTGTATACTACCACTGGGGCTGTATATACCTCTGGGGCTGCTGTATACTACCACTGGGGCTGCTGTATACTACCACTGGGGCTGTATATACCTCTGGGGCTGCTGTATACTACCACTGGGGCTGTATATACCTCTGGGGCTGCTGTATACTACCACTGGGGCTGTATATACCTCTGGGGCTGTTGTATACTACCACTGGGGCTGTATATACCTCTGGGGCTGCTGTATACTACCACTGGGGCTGCTGTATACTACCACTGGGGCTGTATATACCTCTGGGGCTGCTGTATACTACCACTGGGGCTGTATATACCTCTGGGGCTGCTGTATACTACCACTGGGGCTGTATATACCTCTGGGGCTGCTGTATACTACCACTGGGGCTGTATATACCTCTGGGGCTTCTGTATACTACCACTGGGGCTGTATATACCTCTGGGGCTGCTGTATACTACCACTGGGGCTGTATATACCTCTGGGGCTGCTGTATACTACCACTGGGGCTGCTGTATACTACCACTGGGGCTGCTGTATACACCTCTGGGGCTGCTGTATACTACCACTGGGGCTGCTGTATACTACCACTGGGGCTGTATGTACCTCTGGGGCTGCTGTATACTACCACTGGGGCTGCTGCATACTACCACTGGGGCTGCTGTATACACCTCTGGGGCTGCTGTATACCTCTGGGGCTGCTGTATACTACCACTGGGGCTGCTGTATATACCTCTGGGGCTGCTGTATACTAACCACTGGGGCTGCTGCTGTATATACCACTGGGGCTGCTGCTGTATATACCACTGGGGCTGCTGCTGTATACTACCACTGGGGCTGCTGTATATACCTCTGAGGCTGCTGTATACTAACCACTGGGGCTGCTGCTGTATATACCACTGGGGCTGCTGCTGTATACTACCACTGGGGCTGCTGCTGTATACTACGACTGGGGCTGCTGTATATACCTCTGGGGCTGCTGTATACCACACTGCTGGGGGCTGTATACCTGTGCTGGGGTCCACCCTCGGCTTATACACGAGTCAATAGGTTTTCCCAGGTTTTGGGGCAAAAGTAGGAGGGTCGGCTTATACACGGGTCGGCTTATACACGAGTATATACGGTATATATTTATATATGTGTGTGTATTTTAAATCCTCATGTTGTGTGTCATAAAAGTGGCAGTATAAATCTTCGCAATCTCTCTTTCTCGCTCTATAGCAAGCATGAGAAATTGTTTTTTAGAGGGATGTATGGCACATATGTCGCCAAAGAATATGAATATATATCACTTTCATTAGATGTGTAAATTACATACACACATTTGCACACATATACATATACACTCAGATTTACACATTCATACATATTTCTAGGTAGCTACATACATTATTGTAGTGACATATACATATACACAGACATACATATTGTAATACACTAAATTTGTTCATTTTTTGGAATGACTGTATGTAAAATAGTAATAATGTGTCCTGAATGTGTAGGTAGGCATGCAACCAGGGGCACACATGAGCAACCAGGGGCACACACGAGCCATCAAGCATTAAATATCGCGTACGCAGCAGCGCCTCCGAAAAGTCTGTACAGTATGTGCGGGCGCTTCCTTTGCGTACGCCCATGCGCCCTGTGCGTAAACAACGTATGTTGTGACGTCATGACGTTCTCGCACGTTAGGCCCTGTTTTAATGCTGCTTAGTTAGCCCCAGCAGAAACAAGGCTGCTCAGAGGCGCTCTTCTCCTTGGGGTTACGCTGGGGTTGATGTACCTAGATCACCATGACTATTGGGGTCATCACCATTATGAGCATCCTGTGCTGCATAAGCAGGGAGTATTGTGGAAGGTATGATAAGGATAATATTGTGAAATATTACAAACTATATGTATCTGTACTCAGCACCCCTTATGTGTTCATGTTCTCCTTTGGCTCTTCTCAACAGGTACATCGCAGCCTGT